>JADRCD010228515.1:69197-84123 GCA_019843815.1 Montemys delectorum
TAATAATAATAATAATAATAATAATAATAATAATAATAATAATAATATATAAATAGGTAGACAGATAGGCAGACAGATAGACAGGCAGACAGACGAGCCCATAGTACTGGAGTCCAGGCCCAGATGTTAACTTCTGTTGTGACTTAGTGAGGTCACTGCCCTACACAATATTTCTGTTTCTGCTACATGGAATCAAGCCCAACAGCACATACTTGAAGATTATACTTTATAGTTTGTTCTTTTAAATCAACCCTGGTTGAAGGAGGATCAGGGTCTCAGCAGTAACTGGATCTGATGGATTCCGGGGACAGTCTGAGGAAGGAGAGCAATGGTAACAACTACCACAGTGCCCTTCCTATCACAGCACCCATGACATCCCATTTCATGCCTGCCAAGGCTAGAAACTTTATTCATATTCTGTCTTATTTCTCAAGCAACCCTCCAGTATGGTTGTTACCGGTTGCCTTGCAGATATACAGACAGGTACACAGAGGAGCCAATGCAGTTGTTATTGCTATCATCTATTGCTGGGTACTACCAGTTCACACATCCAAGCTTTGGCAGCTTAGAGAACAGAAGGGAGTATTGGTTTGTCTCCATTTATTATGAGAAGAGTGCATGGCTGCAGTTAGGGATCTGACCTAGCAAAAGAAGTTTATGAGTCAGAAATTAGGGGGAGGCAGACATCAAGAAGACCTGAAATGTGGGAGGATGTGGTGGTTGGTAGGAGCCAAGTGAGAAACAAGTACAGAACTATGGATGAGAAGTGAGTTGAGTTCAAGTACCTGGACTACAGTTTTCAAGCTATCAGAGTAATTTTCCTTTTGGGGCCTGTGCTTGCAACTTACCTTGTATGCCTCATCTTCGAGGAACATCTCCCAAGCTCTGCATGCAAATCAGGTAACAGCTGCTCCTCCTCTGTGCCACAGTAGACTCTTACTACCTCTCTCCTTCCCTATTAGATATATGTCTTTATCACATGCAGAAGGAAACCACAGACCCCTTTATCCAAGACATAAGAGAAACCAGGGGAAAAGAGCTAGTCCTGATGATGTAATCTGGTGCTTTCAATACAAATGGGCTGAGAGAGAGAAGGGGGAAGTGGGGAGACAGAGACACAGAGACACAAAGAGACAGAGAGACAGAGAGAGACAGGAAGAGCAACAGAGACAGGGAGACAGACAAAGACAGGGAGATAAGGACAGATTCCAATGTTCTGGTCCTGACTGATGAAAAGGTTCTTCAAGCAACAGAACTGTTGCTTGAGGAGAGGCTAGACCCAATCAGAGGTGGCCCAGGGATTCTGAATTTTACACTCCTGGACTAGGTGCTAGCTGAAGGCTGGAGAGATCTCTGCCAAGGCAGTCACCTTCTTATTGCAGCTTAAGTCATTTTCCAAAAATGTCACAGCAATGCTTCTATTCTTATTCTAAGCATAATAAGTCAAATTAGTGAGAATGTCCTATTTTTAAATTAATACAATTTCCATTTCAATGGAAAACTCAGCAGCACATTATCCAGATATGTGGCTGTGCTGAATGTCCATCTTTATAGCCCAAATATTCAAATACAAGCTGATCAGAACAAAATATTCATACTTATGAACAAGTATGTGTCAAGGAGGCTGAATATTACTAAAATGTTCTAATAAACAAGCAGAAGGAGGGAGGGAGAGAGAGAGAGAAAGAGAGAGAGAGAAAGAGAGAGAGAGTCAGAGACAGACAGACAGACAGAAATCTGAGTTCAAGCCTGGGTTTACCTCTCCTCCGTAGGTCAGACTTTCCATTCAGCTCACATTCCCTAAGACTCTAGGATCTCTCATTCACGAGAGACTTGTGAGGAATGTTGGTCAGTCAGATAGCTATCCACTATAAGAGTTCATTCTCTATAGGAGTTATACCTTCTTGTTAAGCCTTTTACTTATTAGTAGAATATATTCCAAGTCATCTGGGGAAACAGAATGGCCTTTTTAAAGATAAATACTCCCCCTCCTGAAAAATCTACAATATTTGCCACCATTAAGCCATTATAATTATGGTTCTCACTTCAAATAAACTGGAAAAGTAAACCATGCCTTGCCCATGTTTCTAATTTAGCAAATTCTTTATATACACCCTGTAAAAACAAGTGAAGTTCATATTTTCATCTTATTTGAAATGTGCTGGCACTTAGCTAGATCTCTCGCTGCAGTCTGGCAGCCTGAACAGTCTATCTGAAGATAGAAATCAGTGCTGGCTCCAAGTTTCTAATTCTGATCCCACGTAGACATACATAGGCATGCACGGGCTTAGCACATTCCTGATGTACACATTATTGCTGGTATTTGGAAGGGACACCTTAAGAGATGTGCCAGCTAAATGTTCAGCTCTCATTTGCAGAGTGCTAACTATATGATAAGCACTGGTATTTATACTATATTTCACCCCCAGAGTTCTAATAACACCACTAGCTAACATTTACCAAGCAGTTTCATGTGCTGAGCTTCAGTCTAAGAATTTTTATATTTGCCAGATCACGTGGCTTTTCCAGTGCCTACAGTTAGAATGGCTCTGGGATTCTTACTCATGCAGTTGGATGGTGGAGTGTAGGCCTGCTTTCCGGTCTTTCCAAGAATCACCAGAGCTGCCAGGGACAGATGAGGACACAGGGATTGAAGAGGCTGGATAGCTCAGACATGGTTACACAGCCAGCAAATGCCCAAGCTGGTATTTGGACCCAAGTGTCTGGCTCAACTCCCAGTCCTTTGTGTCTCATTGTGGCTGTGTTAGATTTATCAGCATCTGAGAAAAGCAACAGTGGGCAAACTGGAAAGACGAGTCAAAAGATATTCAAACTTTATGGACTGTGAGCATTCTATGGACTGACCATAGAATTGAGTATACAAGTTTTTGCGACTGAAAGCAGTGCCCTAAGGCAAAATATGTAAACTAAAATGCAGAATTAAGTCAAGGAGCTCTGTCATAACATAACACTTCAGTAAATGAAAGTACTTAAAGTATGAAAACTGAGTACTCAGCCCCCACCCAAGCTTCTCTACACCACGTGATCTTAAATCATTCAAATGTTACATAGATTCCCAGGCTCTTGGAGTACTAGGACTTCTATATGCTATTTCTATGTGGCATCATGAAATAAGAAAACAAATTCATTCAGGAAATGGAAATGAGTCATTGAAAGTGGGCACTGTGATTCATAGTGTGCATGTATAAAAATATTTGAAAGTAAATTAGATTCATATCTGTGTTCCCACCAAGAGTTGTTTATTATCATTTGACTACTGCTGAGAATAAACACGAAAGACAGAAAGCTGCTTCATATTTTAGACTTTGCCCCCTGGCCTTTGATAATCTTACAGAATTGCTAATTTCCTCTTAATTTCTTTCCTTCTGTTGTATAAACTTCATGAAAAAAAATATCTTTCATTCTAAGCAGTGTTTGTGCAAAGTTCTAGACTTAGGAGGTCTGGGGTTCAGTTTGAAAACTACAAAGCTGCTTAGCATCACAAATATCCAGAGAACACAAAGTACACCTCAGATAAACAAGTCCTACAGACCTTCTCTGTGCAGAAGTTAGGTGTGCAGTTGAGGAGAGTGGTTAAGTTAAAACCCGGGAGATATAAGTCATTGCTCTGGTGGACAGAGGGCACACCGTGTCAGAGTGCTAAAGCCCAGAAGAATAAGTGTTCTATCAGGTTTTATGGTACCAGAACTCATGTTCAAGTTTGATTCTCAATGCCACTGTGCTAAAGGTGGCACATCGACAGATGAGTGGATCATAATGGATCTAGACCTACTAGTAGATTAACATCTTTTGGGAGAAAGTGTATTAGGTCTCGTGGGAGTGAATTACATCTGAGAGCAGATCCTACCATCACCTCTTGGTCTTTCTCGGGAGAATCTTACCCAAATCCAAGGAGATGTTTGCTGACAGATTTGCAGAACTGTGAGCCAAGCAAGCCTGTCGTTTCTATGTTATCAGCCTCTGCTATTCTGTTACAGTAGTACAAAGTGGACTAAGACTCAAATCTTGAAGAAAAAAAAAACTACAGGAGAAAAGGGTAAGTAGACTCTGTAGCCTGTTTAGTTCCAGAGAGCATGTTCTTATCCATGTGCTAATGTAGTCATTATTACATGATAGCCTTATTTTATGAAATTTTAGATTTTCTCTACTAGATAGTTTATACACTGTATGTCATTAACAACCATTAGAGATTATGTTTGCTAAAAGCAGTGTCGATGACATAGGTCTTACTCTTCTTAAAGTCTTTAATAAAGTAAGGAAGACAAGAGTTAAACAAACGATCACAAAAATGAATAAATACACTAAACCTCCATAGTAGAACTGAACAGAAAATGACCTCAGCTTTTAGCTAGAGACTAAAAGTTGACTTTGTGGGAGTGTAGGTATTTTTCAATGCTCAAAGTAATAACTGATGCAAAAGAAGAGAGACAGCGCCTGTGTTACTATTGTTATCTGCTAATGAATGTTTGGTAGACCCTTATTCTAAATTCTGTTCTTAAAAGACAGGCAAAGAGCTAGAAAAAAAAGTGGAAGAATGCTAATGTATGTCTTCAGTCTCACTTTTACTACATTAATTGGCATTTGCTGACTATTACTTTCAATGTTGCAGGCTCTCTTATATAATCTATCTAATCTATAAATACATTCTAATAACTAATGTTTGAACCCCATGATCATGACAGAATATGAAAAAGATTATAATTTAAAAAAAAAACTCGACAATTTGGACTTAAAAAAAAATCATGCTGTAGCTGGCTGTGATGATACATGTTTGTAATCTCAGAATCTGGGAAGGTGAAGCAGGAGGATTATGATTTTTCAGGCCAGGTTGATCTATAGAATGAGACCTTAGTTAGAATAAAATAAAATAAAAAGATAATAAAATAGAACTCATGGTTATGTTTTAGTTTAAATGTGGAGTTTAGATAGAAAGATTTTAGCCATTCCATTTAGAAATTCTGTGTTAAAACCTGTAGATCTCATTTGTATTAACATCCACACAGTCATTTTTCTTTGTATAAGGCACTGACATTTTCATTAAATATTTACCTAAAGGTGAAGTTTCATAAGATTTGGTATTTTTGAATGTGCACACAATAGATTTTTCTCCACACCCATTTGAAATAAGTAAAATATTTCTGTCTCCATAGCTTTTCAAATACACACTCTTGACAAATTGGTTAGTTATGATATGAGACTAGGCAGTTTGCCCATAATTGAAGACATTTTGCCAACAAGCCACAGGCTGCCAGGGGAAGCTGCTCTGCGCTCTGAATATGAGAAGATGATCCCTCTGTAAATATCCAGGCTCTCTGCCCTTTCAAAGCAATGATTCCAGGCCACATGATTGGCAGATGCCTTAATTAATCATGGCGCCATGTGATGGCCATCCTTAAGGATAACAGCTAACTGAGATCTGAGCTCTTGCTCTCGCCTTACCATTCTTTATTATGACTCACTTCTTTTTGCCACAACCATGGAGACACAAAGAAGTTTTGATTTCATTCACAACTCCTTTCCCCTGCAGTCTATTTGATTAAATTGTTGCTGGTTCCCTAGCTGTGCTTAGCCTTCACAATATGAATGGCTACATATGAACACAAACATTCTCAGCCTCATGTCCAGATAGCATTAATACTTCTGAAAACCAAAGGTCTCGAGGAATTCAAATAACGTTGTTCATGAGCAGATAATTAAGAACCAAAGTGAGAATGCTTGTACAATCAGATTTTAAAAACTATGTTATGAAGTCTCTGGTCTAGCTAAGAAGAGAGTAAATTGTCACTCCTTGGGAACACTTTCTTGGGACTTTTAGGAGTGATTTGATTTCTTATGCTACAGTTGTAATTTATTAAGTGAATTCCTAGCAGTAAGAGGCAACCAATGCAGCTACTGAGCATGAACACTTGGTTGCTTCTCATTAGGAGCTCCTGCACACCACACAGAGTTCACCAGAGGCCCATCACTTCTCTTAAGACCAAATACTACTCCCTTTGGTAGGATTAATTACTGACATTAGGGGCATATATTCCCCTTAGCAGTCACTAGGAAAGAGCATATAGGCTACATCTGCTGGCCAGACCATTTCCCACCTCTGATTCCTCTGCTAGTATTTAGTACCATTGAGGGTTATCTCCATAGGTCCATATTTGAACCTGTCAAAGCTTAAAAATCATCTGCTGGTCTCCATCCCTCTCCATAAGAGATTTTCCATCTAGGCACAGCTGTGACTGTCATCTACCTCAACACACATCCATCAGAGTGGCTTACTCAAGCTCCTTTGGGGTTTGAGAGAAAGCATAGTAAATAGGATTGGGTACGTTTTAGATGCACCCCCCTTCTTCCAAAGCTGTCATGTGTACTCATAAAGCCACATGCTTGAAAATATTAAGAACCATTTGTTGGTTAAGTCTATTTTTAGCAGTGGTTGCTTTTGCTGCATCATAGTGATTTCCCTTTCATGGTTTCCTTCCTTCCAGTCACATTTTCTAGTGATGCTTTTATGGCTGGTATCATATCTGCCAAGAATGACACACAGGTACATCTTGCTGGGAACTCACAGATCTATACCGGTCATTTCTTTGAAGCACACTAAAAAGAAATGCAGGCTCTGAATTTAGTTTTTCTAAGAAGGCTCCCCATGCTAACAAAATGTGGACACAATTTTAACGGAACCGTGAAGCCATAGTGATGAAAGGCTGTGTGGTATCAAGGGGATGCTGGCTCCAGACAAGGCAAGGGAAAGACATCCAGAAGTTGGGGAGAGGAGGGGCCAGGTGGATGACATCAGGAATGACACTGTCCAGGGCTTCGGGGCTCCAGGGCTAGGAATCTTGAGAGGAAGTATGTACGGAGATGAGTTAGAGACAGGATAGAGCCACAGGGACGCAGTAAAGGAGTTCTCTTATCAACATAGTTGAAAGCAAAAGCCAGCTAAACAGTTGAAGGATGCGCATGAATCCAACAGTGAAGAGTTGTTTGTTTGCTGGCTTGTATCTTCATAATGCTGAGCATCTTCCTAAATTGCTTTCTACCTTCCTCTTTGAAGTATGGTCTCTCATTGACTCTGGGGCTCACTAGTTTGGCTAGATGGACTGGCCATCACAAATCCTCTACCTCTGCCTCCTCAGAGCTGGGATTAGAGGTACAAACTGCATTTTAGGTGCTGTTCAACTGAACCCCGGTTGTCAAAATTTTAACAGCCAGCACTTTACCAAATGAGCCACCTCTCTATCCTCATCAATGAACCGTTAAGGTAAATTGCCAAGCTTTTTTGCATGTATATGCATTTTTTAAACTATATTTTTAGCATGATTTCCAAGTAGATCATTCTAAGCCAATGAAATCCTACAAATTTCTCCCACCCATCATTTTGGTGCTGTGGGGCAGAAGGGCAAGTTGCTCTGACATGGCTCTGGTAAGCAGGTTTTCATTTCAGCATAGATGGTCCCTGTATAGAACTACCTGGAACTTGCAGGGCTCTTCATTCAGACAGGATACTTCTAATTGAATATGCTGGCCCAGGCACATTGGAGTCAGCTAAGAGTACATATCATGTGTGTCAGCTCTTTCTCATAAATGATAATGTTGTACTTTGACTCTGAACAATTGGCTGCCACAATGACAACTGATTATAGCAGAAACAAAGAGGGCTTTTTTTCTATGTATGTGATGGATCTTTAATAGGTTTTAAATAATAAAAATCACAATGTGGCAAGCTTAGAAGTATAGCAATTATGTTTCCCTTGTTTAGAATGTAATCCAAGTTCCCACATTAATTCCATGCTGGGCGTTTAAATTTTAGCTCACTGAGACTTACTGATTAGATCTGATACATTGTGTCATAGTATTTCCTTTGGAATCTAGCTAACTATGGCTTAGGATTTAGCAACAATTCCCTTCAGAGCCTGATGTGGCATCTGGAGAAACAGCTGCTTGGCTTCATATTAGAGAAATATTCATGCAATGAAATGTGTATCCTTAAAACTAGATATGGATATTACACATCCTATTGTCGCTTAATGAAAGAGCGTGTGACTTTAAGAAATCATTAACAATTCCAGTGTTTAGTTACATTTTCATTTTGCATAACGAGACTCCTTAAGACATTGCTACCACACACATCCTATCACACACAGATTGCCTGAGGCAAATGTGTCTTTTCTAGCACCTGTGAAGGTCATCTATCAGCTGCACAGCACGGCAAGGCAAGCGTCACACACAGAAAGCTCCACACAAGCAGATGTTGCTAGCTGCAGAAGGCTTGGCCTATGATCACAGTTATGGGCCAATGGCAAGCATCACTCACTGCCATGGTCTAGGTACCTTAGACACCTAAAGCTCACGTTTTCACAAGGTTTGTCTAAAATGTAGAACTGTGCACCCGTGATAGAAACCGAAAAAGAAAATCAGAACAATCGCTGCCTGGAGACATCTTAAGTAAACTTCCTTTCTATTGCAGAGCCTTCAAACTGCTGCCGAGACCTTTCAGAGTAACACTGGACAGGTTGCTATAGGGATCCGCCAGCCAGATGCACAGATCGGGATGACTTGAACGGGAAATCCCTTCACAAGGATGTTTATATTTATTCATATATAAAAGTCAGGTGCAGAGCTGGTTTGAGTAAAGGCCAGCACACACAGCACCTTTCTCAACTGCTATCTACTGAACCTGTGGACAGCTGCTGCCTTTCAACCTTAAACTGTATGACCACGCCCCCTCTGCCTAAATCTGGGACCCTCCTAGCCTATCTGACATCCAGCACCTGATGGTCTTTCTTTCTTGTTGGTTGACCCCCTTACTGATCTACTCAACCCTGCATCTTCAACCTTGGTCGGCCAGCCCCCTCCTTGACACCATCTCTTAAGTTCCACTCTAGCCAAGCTTCTCCAAAGTTCTACACACATCGGTGGTCCCCTTTCCAGCTGTGGACATGTCAGCTCTCTGCTCTGCGCAGTCAGATATGTTCTGAGCTGTGGTCTTTCTTTCCTCATGCTTCCTGAATCCAGGAAAGGCTGTCACCTGTTGCCACTGAAACTATTCTCCCCAGGGCCTCTAGTTTTCATAATATGAACTCAGTGCAATGTGCGCTTCACTGCCTTCCTGTTTCGTGATCTTCCATGGCCTATGACAATGCTAGCTGTCCTTCAATTTGGGCTTCGCTCTCCCTTTATTTTTCATGACTGCCGCATCTTGGTTTTGGTCTGTCTCCATCACAGAAGAACTATTATTAGGGCCCATTATATCCATTTCTCTTATTTAAATTAGCGTGTGACTATGGATCCCCGCTATGTACACACACATACATACACACCACACACACACATATATATACCATACACACATACATGCACACATGTGTGTGCCTCCAGTATGAATCTGTCTTTAGAAATACAGGTATCTCAGCCACATCTCTCCAGAAAGAACTCAAACTCAACATGCTAAGAAAAAAAAAAAAAAAAGAGTTCATGACCCCTGTGTTTTCACATGCACAATGTATGACTAAAGAGCACTGTCTTGGAGTGCCCTGTGCCAGGTCATGTATCTCTTTTCTCTCTCCTTATCTAAATAATCACTGTCAAACTGGAGCCTGTGAGGAAGAAGTATGCCACTTGTCAAGTCTTTCACCTAAATCTAGAGCTTCTCCCTTTTGAAGTTCTTAACCCAGGAAGTCCATTTGGAGAAGGGAAGAGGAAAAAAGTAAACATATATATATATATATATATGCATGCCGCGGGCCAGCCAGTCTGGTCCTCCCTCAACCCGCGGGAGAAATGGGGTCCTAGTCAGGTCGACAAGGCGTAGGCGAAGAAATAATGGCAGACACAACACAAGGAAGTGCAAGATCTGAGTACATTTCTCAAAAATGGCATGAGGCTTTCACAGTCATTGCAAAAAGAGAAATGAAAAATCTGGCAGCTCAGTAGTCGAGGTACATCTGAGGCTACCTGAAACACACTGGGTCTAAAACAGCAGCCATCTCCTCTGACTGGTGCAGCACCCCCGGCTCCGAGCATGCTTGGTCGCATGCGGCCTGCCTGGAGTCTCAGGGGGCTGCAGGAGAGCCAGCCAGGAGGGTAGAGGCTCGTACCTCGAATCTTGAATCTCGAATCTAGAATGCTGACTGCTGCACACTGTCTCTCACACACACTCCGCTCAAGGTCCCGCCTATCCTTAGTAAAACGCCCACTATGCTAATCTGGGCTAGTAGAGACTGTCTCTTTCTTGCTAATTTCTAGGAATGGTTCAGCTGCAGTACCTGACAGAGAATGAGGATTCTACGTGACCTTGACTGGGATAAGTCTCCCATTCTGTAAGCTTCAATGTCCTACCCAAAGATGTTGGAACACTGGTAAAGGTTAGAGAGCAATGTCCAATTTTGTCTAGCTATTAGTAAGTCATATCTTGGTGGGCACCTAGCACACAAGTTTGCAAGGACATATCTAGGCTACCTCTGAGTTAGGGGTGCCAGGAGACATTGCAGGAGACTGGCTTCCACGAAGCTTTTGCCTCAAACTGCTGTCACACAAAGTGTGTGTGTCGTAGATATATATATATATATATATATCTGGGTTGGAGAATTAGGAAAAACCAAAAGCCACAGCAGGGATTTAGCCTCCAGAGAGCATCCTCTTCCTGACCTCCACTACAGCTCACAAAGAGCACATGGTACAGCCACATCTCACTCCTAGATCTAGCACAGAATTTAGAAAAAAATCAGTTTAAAGCCAGATGTGGAAGTACACACCTGAAATTCCAGGGCTCAGGAGGCTAGTCTGGTACATAGGAACTTCTAGATTACATAGGGAGACCTTGTTAGAAAAAAAAAACTGTAGTTCAGTGCAGAAAAGAATTTCATGCATTTTAGAAACTAGAATAATTGGATATAAGAATTCACCAAGCATGTTTGTCAAGGAAATTGAATATGCACTCAACTAGATACTTTCTATGAACATCTAGACATGTGCTATCTCATATATGGAACACATGGCTATTTGATCAACTAAAATTAAAGACTGTATTTCTCAGCCACACAAGCCACAATGTGCTTAGTAGCCGCACGTGCCAATTCCAGCGGACTATTGTACTGAACAGCACTCTTACTATTGCACTAAATCCTACTTGGTAGTGCTGGCCGAGACAAGGATCAATACAAAAATCAGAAGAACAGCGATTAGCACAAACAAGAAACTAGTTAGAACAAGAGAAGGAGACAGCAGGGGTGAGTTTTCAGAGAAGCAGTTGACTTAGGGACTTTATGGTATAGTTGATGAGCTCACAAAGAAGTTTAAGGAGGTCTCAGCAAATGTAACCAACCGCAGGCCAATATGACCATAGAATTCAGAGAATTGAGGCAGTTTACCCTTGATGCTAGCACACTCTTGTGCCTGCCTAACCTATGCCATGTTCCTCCCCAGTGCTGGTGATGACACAATCAGAAGAGTTGTCACCCAAGAATAAAGAGGGTAGTTTGTTAATGATTTACTCTTTTGTGCAGTAGGATCTCCCTATCATAACCTGATGACCATGAATTTGCGTTCCCTTCATGAGGAGAAGAGAAAATAGTAACCAGAAGCAAACTGCCATACCCATAAGGTGGTAGATTCAAGATATCACTTATCTTAATGTGTATGGTTGTGCTCATACACTCATGACATAAAAATATGCTGCTTCCATGAATGTCATCAGTTGTAAACTTAAGTTGGTCTGGTATTGCTCTATATTCTAATGCTAAATTCTGTACCCCAAGATCTGGGTGCTCCAAGATGAGGAGATCCTCAAGTGTCTTTTATTGGGGAACTAAATGATGTAAGGTAGTGTAGAAACTCCCAAATAATATTTACCACAATACCTAAGGATGGTTTGAAAATATGCAGCTTGGAAATCTGACTTCCCCTTTTACTATCTATCACATTTAGGAATCTGAACCCTGCTTCTCAGAGATGTTAGCCATGCTCCTTTCCTTCCTCCCTTCCTCCTTGATAGAGAATGGTCAGACACAAAACACTGTGCACCCCTGATGACGGTCAAAAGCGCCTCATCTGGGAATCCCTCCATACTTCACGTTACTCCTACCTCCCGGTCATCAAAATTCTCCCTTCCACTTATGAATGTTTTATCTAGAAGACACATTGCTTTACTTCCTCCGCACATACCACAAATTGGACACGAACACCATTCCATGCTGATGGAGACTGCCTTCTTCTCTGACTGTCTCCTCCACACAGCACTCGGTATTCACTCCCCTTGATGTTTCCTTGGAGCTTACTGTAATCCCTGTAGTATGCACAGTTCAAAAAGTTCTCTATGTGTGCGGTTTAGGCATGAATTTGTGTTTTTTAAAAATCACCATGCAGTCTCAGCATGATTATAAATATGGAAGTGAAAATTATGGTGGTAGCAAATAATTACCAGACATATAGTATATGGAGAAAGCTAGGCAAAACATTCACATAGACTTAAGATAGCTGAGGTAGGTTACCCTAGGCAAGCCAGGGAACAGTATCTAATACTTTTTCCTCCTTTTTATTGATGTACTGTTTTATCATCTATAATAAGTATGGTCTGTGTTTACACTGTGTTACATGTATTATTCTTATGCTATATATAAAATACCAAGTATTATTACCCACATAACTTTCTGCCTCTGCGAATTATATTCTCCTACGTCTACTAGAACCAACTCAACCATCAAAGGGAAGTTATATTCATCTTTTTGTTAAAGTAGATGATCTCTCAGAATTTTGTTTTTAGTACAGAAGAAACTCATTTGTAGAAAATTCCTTTCAATAATCCGTGTCTGATGAAGGTATATGTTAAAAGGGAGAAAGACAGGAAGTTGGTGGGGAGGAATTAGAGGGTACAGTCCTTATACAAGCATGAGGGACTCAGTTTTTATCCCTAGCACCTACACAAAAGCTAAGCAAGCCAACACATATCTGCAATTCCAGTGACTGGAGGTAGAAACCTAGAATCTACTGGACAGGCTATCTAGACAACTACTAAATTCCAAGTTTGGTGACACACCCTGTCTTAAAAACTAAAGTGAAGGGCTTTTCCAATGGGCCTGTGTGAGAACTGGTCCATCGGTAGTCAAGCATGGACAGAGGAGAGGCCCCACACCTCACTGTCCAGCTATTTAGTTTTAATAGAATCAGAAAGAGGGACAGGGCCTCTGTATTCAGTACTGTATTCATTAGTAGTAACCCTGCTAGGGTCCATTGAGTACTTTCAATCTAATAAACATACAGAATGCCCTTGTTAAAATAAGTGGGTCGTGAAACAAAATGAAACATCATAAATCTGGGAGAGGGAGCAACAGGAAGGAGTTGGGGGTCGATTGGGATGGGGGAGAATGAGTGTGGAGGAGAGAGGGGTCAGGATGTACTTTATATGTATATAAATTGCCAAAGACAAAACTTAATTAAAAAGTAATAAAGTCATATGCAAATCAAATAATTATTCTAACTCTGCACTGAATATGAACAGCTCCCTGATTTGTGATTTACAAAAACTGATTAAATACAGCTGTGTTCAACTTACTATGATTTTAAATTTTACTTTATTATTGTGTGTAGAAAAGTGATTAAAAACATTGTACCCAAATAAATGTCATTTTTTAAATGAAATACTGTAATTCATTTTTTTCCTTAGATACCTTAGCTCATTAAACAAATTTAAAGGTCATATATATATATATACATATATATATACATATACATATATTCATATGCAAACAAACTGAAGACACCAACTTCCACATGAACACACACACACACACACACACACACACACATGCTTACATGTATACACACAGAGAAGAAAGCCCATTCCTTATTAAAAAGACATATTCTAATGAAACATATTATGACAGGCTTAAAAGCCTCATTGTGCTATATAAAGGTAGAATCAGGAACATCATACAGAAAGAGCTGCTGTTGCAACCCAAGCATCATTTTCTCTGAAGAAGTAGGAATGGACATGGGAACATATATCATAGATGCATGCAAGCATATGTGTATATAGAAATATAAAACCTATTTCAGTTTTCATTGAATATAATATAAATGGAGAGGTATGAGTTGTTCTAATAAGGCTGTGTATCAAATAAAAGATTAGGCAATTAATAATGACAGGTTAAAACGTTCAGAGACAGAATCTCCAAACATTATAAAAACAAGAGAATGCTGTCTTGTGAGAAACAGGAGATTAAATGCACAGCTCTTCTCTGTGTCTCCACCAGTGCCTCCCTCGAGTAAGCTTTATAAATGCATTTCAAATTCTCCCTGTCCCTGTCGTTTGGCAGAAACAGAAAGTTCCCTTGTTCTAAAATTGCAATAGCACACCTATATTTTGATAAACTGGACCTTTGTAATAGTATACTCGATGCTAGATTATAGCGTTCATGAACTTATTCTTTTTCAATTATTGGTTAACGTTACACTCTGGCTTGCATTATGGGTGTACTGTGCATTAGACTTACACATATAGTCAGTTGCTATATACTTTTCAAAAAACACAATCACCAAAATCACATACAACTTAGCTGTTTCCTGTCCTGAAAAGGGTCACTTGGTCCACATCAATTTTTTTTCCTCTGTGGATTTTAAATGTAAATATAGACTTAATTTTTCATTTAGAAATCATGTTTTGGCTAATCCTTTCTTTATACCTCCCAAACCAGGAAAGGTGCCAATGGTTTTAGGCTTTGCTTAGTCTTCAGATGTTCTTGGAAGGAGATTAAAGCATGGTAAAAGGGAAGCAGATGAACAAAGTGTGTAGGGTAAATGAGATATACTCAATTCATTTCACTATTAGTTCCAAGAAAGTTTTAAAAAGAGAAGAAAGGAAGGAGGGAAGGAAGGAAGGAAGGAAGGAAGGAAGGAAGGAAGGAAGGAAGGAAGG
>JADRCD010228517.1:0-10862 GCA_019843815.1 Montemys delectorum
ATACTGAAGATTGGTAGGACATCAACTCATTACTTCAAATACTAGTGATTAAGAGAATGAATTAAGCAGTTTATCTCACTTTCTTTTAATCATGCTATTTCATTTACCTGCCAAGGCCCTGTGTATAAGTATAAAGGAACACAGAACCAGCTAATAACACAGAGAGCAGCAGAGTTATACAGTTTTCAGACACTGATGATTAATGACAACTAGCAGATGCTGAAGTGTTTGGGTAAAAGATTGATGGAGAGAGTTACAATGGAAGGGACTGGGCAGGACCCACAAATTATCTTCACCAAGGAATGAAAAAAGAGAGAGGAAGACACTATTCTAGGTTCAAAGAAACATTAAAACAAGTCAAAGACCAACAAATGTAATGACCAGGTTTGCTCTGATGCTTATTTGAATAAACAAAAATAAGACAATAGTAGTGAGAATTTAAACACAGACTGAAATTTGATTGCAAAGAGATATACTAATTTTAGATGTGGTAATGGTACTGAGGGTGTACAGGCTATTCCATTTTGTGTACACATTGAAATATTTAAGAGTGAAATGACATGATGTCTTAGATTTGCTTTAAAATATTGAAGATAAAATGAATAGGGTCAAGCTCACTTAAATCCAGATAGCTCTTGCAAGAAGTCTGAAGACCAAGGGCCATTTGCTCTTTAGACATTTAGGAGGGTTTTTAGGTTTTGTTTTGTATTTTTTCACACAGTCTTTCACTTTCCCAGTTTCTTTTTTAAAACACTGTTCTCTGGAAATTCCTGCATCTGGGTACATTTTTCTACGAGCACATGGCTGCATTTATTACACCCATACAGACTTCCCATTCTTGACAATTCTGTTTAACCTAAGGGTCTGGCACAAAAATGGCTGGAGAGTGTCTATTAATCTTTGTGAAATAATATACTGCACTCAGCGATAGGAGAAGAACATCAAGGGGCTGTAAGTACCCGTAGGACTTCTAAAGAAATGACTTAGCTTTGCTGTTTCAAGTAAAACAATGTTTTCTGTTTGTCGCTCTTTTATTGAGTGCCTCCAAGTTTTTTCTTTCCTCAAAGCTCAGGCTCCTTTTATGATTCCAAGTTCCTACTATGCTGCAGTCAGTGTGTCTTGACCAATTCTGTTGGTGAAGGCAGTACATCCACAGACTGTTTGGACAATAGAAATCTTGAAGTCCTTTATGTATGGAAACCATGAAGGTCTTTGCCTTTTCTTTATTTGTTCACTTAGTGCCCTCTCAAGCTTTTATATTGAATGTTTTTATATTAAAATGTAAAGTGTAATTACCACCAATTACAAAAGACTAGAGCAGGACCAGAATAATAAATGGATCCATTAAGCCTGGGAGGCCAACACTCTCAGTGATAATAGCATTATGATATGAACTTATATCATATAGTAAATATAATATATGGACATAAGGTAGTAACTCTCTCCATTAAGTCAATGATAAGATCTCCTCTCCTGTGAAAACTGGGCTAAGGGGTCTCTTTCGCATCTGCCTAGACCATGAGTGAAGGAAAGTGTAGGGACTGGGAGAATTCAGGGATCTTTTAATAAGAGAGGTATTTTGAAGTTCCTATCCAGGGGAGCTAGGTGATCCAGAGACCACTCAACACAGGTGTCTGGGAATTCCAACCACTAGCCTTGTCTCTGTACCCTTTCATTCATTGCCAGACCTACCAGCCAGCCAGCTTGCTCTCTTTTGCAACTAAGTCATCAGAGCTACAGAGGAGCAAATAATAATATTTATCAACTCGGCATGAGGCTCAGAACCTCTCTGTCTTAACCAGGTTCCAGGATGAAGCCTTCTCTTCTGGTCATTTTTATTAAATTGGGACCTGCAAATTCTGTAGCCAGAGTGACTAAGGATTAAAATATATGTTCTGGTAATAATGTCTAAATCAGCCTGTTCTTAAAAATCATGTGAATGTGTCTGTGTTTACACTGTGTACTCTTCTTACAACTAACTAGCTTCTTCCACTTAGTAATATGCAGGAGATTATACTCTATTAGGTCTCTTGGCAGTTTCTTGTTCTCGCTACAGAGTGCTGATTTTCAGATTTTATTGTGTTCTGATAACATTTGGAAGGTTTCTAAAACAGATTTCTAGTCTCTATTCTCACACCTTTTATTTCATGGATCTGGAGCAAAATCTCAGAATTTTATAATTGTTCACGTGTGGCATTGATGCCACTGGTCAGGGGACACATTCCAAGAGCCACTTCTGTGGAGTAGATGCAGCTTGCCTGTGATAGGCCATATGTTTATGAGATGGAGTCCCACTCTGCCACCACAAACCGTTCACCCTTGAGCCTCAGCTTCTGGTTATTCTAAGTGTCATTTATTTACCCTTGGTCATGTCAATTTACTGAAACGATATGTATTAATGTGTTAAAAATCAATATGCCTGGCACTGAGAACAGGATAATTATGGCAGCCACAGGACTACATGGTGTATCTAGGGAGACAGGAAAGGCAGATGACTCCAGTGTCATGACAAGTTCCATGACAGGAGTAAATGAATGAAGTCCTGGGAGAAAGAAGTTGGAATGACCAACATGACAGGAAGAGGCCCCAATTGAGGTAATTACCAAATTTGTAGGAACAGTAATAGCTTTGGGGAGCAGGCAATGCTACTCAGAGAAAAAGCTTCGTGGGACTTGAACTGTGTGATTAACAGGCTACTGCAAGGATTCTGCACTGCAAGAGGAAATACCAAAGCTGTAGGAACCAGAGTAAGATTGATACACGTCTTGACTTGTGCCCATATGCGCATTACTTCAGTCCTACTTTATAATACACACTCTCTCAGTACTTCATTAGCTCCACACAATACCACACCTCCAGTTTTCATGAGAGAAAATATCAAGTATACAGAGCTACAGAATTTGGCAAGGGTCACTCCCATAATAACTTGGAACCGAGGTCTGATCCAAAACCATCTTTTTCAATCTCTTCCCTTCCTTGCTGTGTCAAATTAAGCATGAGAGGTGTGGTACTGTGAGGAGTGAATGAAGTCCTGAGTGGGTGCATATTGTTGATACGAGCATGGCCATGTGAAGGACACAAATGCTTCAGGCCCCACGGGAATGGCAAGCTCTTCCCTGAGTCAGGCTCAGAATAATGGCAATGCTGCCTTTCCCTGGTCTGAGTACAGATGTTGATGGTGTGTACTGAGTCCCAAAGGAAGCCTGAGAATGCTTTGCTACACAGACCTCCCTCCCCCCCAACCCAACTCTGTGTTCAGCTCTGTACAATAAAGTGCTGAGTTTTCAGGCTGCTGGTACATCTCCATCAAAGCACATGTCATTCCCAATGCCAGTGTTTCTGTCTGACTCCAGTCAGGTCAATAGCAAAGTCATCCAGGTTATGGCATGGGCTAGATCCACAAGATGTCACCTAAACAGAGTATACAGGGTTTGTTCACTGAAGAATATTTCTATGTTGCCTTCATAGAGTCAATGGTCTAGTAGGCAAGATAGGCATAAACATAAATGGTGAGGCACTTCAGAAAGCTGGTATGCAAGGACCATCTCATCTCTCATCGAGACAATAGAAGCACATAGGAAGGGCTAGGAAAGGAAGTTATTCAGTCCTGCTGCCCATGTAGGATGTTAGCAAACAAATGGAGGGATCTGCTAGGCAGGGAGGCATTCTCACCAGTGCATTGTAACTCAGGAGCTGGATATCATTCTGCCTGCTTAAAGCAGTGAGCAATTGAGGAGAGATTGCCTGAGACAAACCTGGAAAGGGACTATCATGGCCACTGGAGGATATCATATTACATGGGAGATTGTTGTAACTTTATGACAATGAAGGTTGGTGTTCTTGCTAATTTTTATGTGAACTTAACAAAAGCTAGAGTCATCTGAGATGAGGGAACTTCAATTGAGAAAATTCCTTTGTAAGATTGGGCTGTAGGGAACTGAGCCTGTAGGACATTTTCTTTCTTTCTTTCTTCCTTCCTTCCTTCCTTTCTTTCTTTCTTTCTTTCTTTCTTTCTTTCTTTCTTTCTTTCTTTCTTAAAGATTTATTTATTATTAAAAATGAGTACACAGAAGAGGGTATCTGAGTTCATTATGGGTGGTTGTGAGTCACCATGTGGTTGCTGGGATTTGAACTCATGACCTTCGGAAGAGCAGTCAGTGCTCTTACCCTCTGAGCCATCTCACCAGCCCCTAACATTTTCTTAATTAGTGATTGGGGGAAGGCTTTACCTATTTTGGGGAGGCAAGCCTGAACTAGTGGTCTTGAGTTCTATAAGAAAGCAGGCTGATGGGAGCAGATGCAGAGACCCACACTCAAACATTAGGTGGAACTTAGCGAACCTCATAAAAATGGGAAGAAGAGATTAAAGAGCCAGAGGGGCCAAGGACACCATAAGAACAAGGTCCACTGAATCAACCTAGAAGGGATCGTAGACTCTACTTAAAAGACTGAAGCAGCAATCATGGGGCCTGCATGGCTCTGCACTAGGTCTTATGCATATGTTATGGTTGTTTAGCTTGGCTTTTTGTAGTACTCCTAACAGTGAGACTGGGGTTTATCTCTGATTCTGTTGCCTAGTCTTGGGACTCTTTTATTCATTTGGATTGCCTCAACAACCTTTGATATAAGGGTTTGTACCTAGTCTTATTGCGTTTTGCTATTCTGCATTCTGTAGATATCCCTGAGAGACCTGCTCGTTTTTGAAGAAAAACAGAGGAGCAGTGTATTGGGGGGACAAAGGAGATGGTGGGGAAACTGGAAGGAGTGGAAGGAGGGGAAACTGCAGTCCATATGTATTGTATGAGAGAAAGATAAGTGGAAGGAAGGAAGGAAGGAAGGAGTCAAGGAAGGACAGAAGGAAGGACAGAATGAAGGGAAAAAAGGAAAGAAGAAAGGAAGGGAAAAAGAAATAAAACAGGATGAGCAAGCCACAGAAGTAGAATTTTTCATGGCTTCTGATTCAGCTTCTAGACTCCTGTCCTGACTTCCTTCAGTGATGAACAGTCATGTGGAAGTGTGAGCCAAACCAACCCTCTCCTCCCCAACTTTCTTTTAGCCATGGTGTTTCATCACAACCATAGTAATCCAACTAAGAAAGCTGGAAAAGTTAAACAGGGAGCTCACAGATCTGCCTCTTTTTTTCCCTTTTTACATTTATTGTAAGTGGTACTGTGCTTCATAAGGAAATTTCATACAATTATACAATGCAATGTACACTGGGCATATTCTACCCTATATCACCCTACCATGCACACAGTCTTTTTTATTGATTATTTTATTTATTCTTTAAAAAGTGTTAAGAAAGCAAGGAAGAAAACTCTGTCAGAAAAGGACTTGACACAGGAGGAGGAATCTGAATTCAATTTTTAGTCCACTGGTTAAAAAAAAAAAAAAAAGTTGGGTGTGGTGACATGCACCTAAAATCTCAGAAGATTTCTGAGACTTGCTGAGAAGCCAGCTTAACTGAATCAGTGAACTCTAAATTCAGCTAGAGACTCTGTCTGAAAGGTAAATTAGAGAGTAATTGATAAAGATAACCGACATAGAGCTCCGGCCTCCACACATGTATATACATGCTTCTGTACCACCATTCACACACACATACACAGATTTAAGAAGATAAGGTAGGCTCTGCTTCAACTGCTTCCTTTGTGGGACTGAGTAACTGCTAGATCCTTGGACTTTCATTCACAGCTGCTGCTAAGCTTTGTTGGGAGTTGGACTACAGACTATAACATAGTCTGGTATACATGGTCTCCTGAGTAAGAATTCTTGGGCATAGATCACTAATCATTCATTTTCAGAAACACTCAAGGGATCACAAATGAAGAGACCGCCACTCCACTTGAAGCATCTCAGCAAAGTAATGTTACTTTTCATCAGAAGGATAATTAACTCACAGGAATGGAAGAACAAATGCAAGAGGTGGAGATGGTCTCTGCCTGACCCTTAATGATCCCTCACTCCCTCTAAGATCTTTAAGAGTGGGATCCCAGACCAAGGAGGAGGCAGGACCAGTCAGGAGGCACAGGCTTCAGAATCAGCAAGGCAGCTGGCTCAGGATCCTTTCTACCTCCTTCTTCACCTAGGAGGAGGTACTGCAGATCCACAGCCCTCTCTGCCCCTTCCCCACAAACAGAGAGCTTGCCTTTGGGGAGTGCTCCAACCCAGAGACTCAGGAAGAGGCAGAACCAGCCAGGAGGCACAAGCCTGAGAATCTGCACAGCAGCAGGCACAGGATACTTTCTACCTCCCTCTTCACCTAGGAGGAGGCTCTGCAGATCCACAGCCTTCTCTGCCCCTTCTCTGCAAGAGGACAGCCTGTCTCCAGGGTTTGTTTTGACCCCAAGACTCAGGAGGGACAACTGATCTACAGCCCATTGCACACAGGTCTTACCAGAGGAGAGCTGATCTCCCAGAAGTGCTGGCACTGGCTTACAGGCCCACAGAACGAACAAGCTCCAGCCAGAGACAGCAAGAACATCTAACACCAGCGATCAACAGATGGTGAAAGGAAAATGCAAGAATCTTACCAACA
Organism: Montemys delectorum; assembly: GCA_019843815.1. Lineage (NCBI taxonomy): Eukaryota > Metazoa > Chordata > Mammalia > Rodentia > Muridae > Montemys > Montemys delectorum. The sequence continues at coordinate 6,539 of JADRCD010228517.1, forward strand.
GGAACCAAGACTACTTGGTTTCATCAGAACCTAGTACTCCCACCACAGCAAGTCCTGGATATCCCAAAACACCTGAAAAGCAAGATTTGGATCTAAAATCATATCTCATGATGGTGCTAGAGGAATTTAAGAAGAGCATGAATAACTCCCTTAAAGAAATACAGGAGAACATTGGGAAACAGGTTCAAGCCCTTAAAGAGGAAACACAAAAATCCTTTAAAGAATTACAAGAAAGCACAACCAAACAGGTGAAGGAACTGAACAAAACCATCTAGGACCTAAAAATGGAAGTAGAAACAATTAAGAAATCACAAAGAAAGACAACTCTGCAGATAGAAATCCTAGGAAAAAGTCAGGATCCATAGATTGCAAGCATCACTAACAGAATACAAGCAAAGAGAGAATCTCAGGGGCAGAAGATGCCTTAGAAAACATTGACACAACAGTCAAAGAAAACTCAAAATGCAAAAATCTCCTAACCCAAAACATCCAGTAAATTCAGGACACAATGAGAAGACCAAACCTAAGGATAATAGGTATAGAAGAGAGTGAAGACTCCCAAGGTAATGGGCCAGTAAATATATTCAACAAAATTATAGAGGAAAACTTCCCTAATCTAAAGAAAGAGATGCCCATGAACATACAAGAAGCCTATAGAACTCCAAATAGACTGGACCAGAAAAGAAATTCCTCCCGCCACATGATAGTCAAACACCAAATGCACAAAACAAAGAAAGAATATTAAAAGCAGTGAGGGGGAAAAGGTCAAGTAACATATAAAATCAGAATTACACCAGACTTCTCACCAGAGACTATGAAAGCCAGAAGATCATGGGTTGATGTCATATAGTCCTGAAGAGAACACAAATGCCAGCACAGGCTACTATACCCAGCAAAACTCTCAATTACAATAGATGGAGAAACCAAAGTATCCCATGAGAAAACCAAATTTACACAACATATTTCCAAGAATTCAGCCCTTCAAAGGGTAAAAAATGGAAAACTTTAACACAAGGAGGGAAACTACATCCTAGAAAAATCAAAAAATTAATTTTCCAACAAAATTAAAAGAAGATAGCCACATGAACAGATTTCCAACTCTAACAACAAAAATAACATGAAGCAATAATTACCTTTCCTTAATATCTATTAATATCAATGGACTCAATTCCCCAATAAAAAGACATAGACTACCAGACTGGGCACATAAACAGGACCCAACATTTTGTTGCATACGGGAAACTCACCTGAGTGACAAAGATAGATACTACCTCAGAATAAAAGGTTGGAAAACAATTCTCCAAGCCAATCGTCCCAAGAAAAAACCTGGAGTATCCATTCCAATATCGAATAAAATCGACTTTCATCCTAAAGTGATCAAAAAAGATAAGAAGGGACACTTCATATTCATCAAAGGTAATCTACAAAGAGGAACTTTCAATTCTGAATCTCTATGCTCCAAATGCAAGGGCATCTACATTCATACAAGAAACTTCACTAAAGCTCAAAGCACACATTGCACCGCACACAATAATAGTGGGAGATTTCAACACCCCATTCTCTGCAATGGACAGATCATGGAAACAGAAACTAAACAAGGGCACAGTAAGACTAACAGAAGTTATGAAACAGATGGATTTAACAGATATCTATAGAATGTTTTATCCCAAAACAAAAGGATATGCCTTCTTCTCAGCACCTCATGGTACCTTCTCCAAAATTGACCATATAATTGGTCACAGATCAGGCCTCAACAGATACAAGAATATTGAAATAATTCCTTGCATCCTACCAGATCACCATGGACTAAGGCTGCTCCTCAATAACAACATAAACAATAGAATGCCTACACATATGTGGAAGCTCAACAACACTCTACTCAATGACAACTTGGTCAAGGAAGACATAAAGAAAGAAATTGAAGACTTTCTAGAGTTTAATGAAAATGAAGTCACAACATATCTAAACGTATGGGATACAATGAAAGTAGTCCTAAGAGGAAAACTCATGGCTTTAAGTGCCTACAAAAAGAAATTGGAGAGAGCATATACCAGCGATTTGACAGCACATCTGAAAGCTCTAGAAGAAAAATAAGCAAATTCACCCAAGAGGAGTCAAAGGCAGGAAATAATCAAACTCAGGGCTGAAATCAACCAAATAGAAACAAAAAGAACTATACAAACAATCAACCAAGCCAGGAGCTGGTTCTCTGAGAAAATCAACAAAATAGATAAAACCTTAACCCGACTAACTAGAGGGCTCAGAGACATTATCCTAATTAACAAGATCAGAAGTAAAAATGGAGACATAACAACAGACACTGAGGAAATCCGAAAAATCATGAGAGCCTACTATAAAAGCCTATACTCAACAAAACTGGAAAGCCTGGATGAAATGAACAATTTTCTAGACAGATACCAGGTACCAAAGTTAAATCAAGATCAGATCAATGATCTAAACAGTCCCATATATGCTAATGAAATAGAAACACTCATTAATAGTCTACCAACCAAAATAAGCCCTGGACCAGATGGGTACAGTGCAGAGTTTTATCAGACCTTCAAAGAAGACTTAATACCAATACTCCTCAAACTATTCTACAACATAGAAACTGAAGGCACTCTACCAAATTCTTTCTATGAAGCCACAATTACTCTTATACCTAAATGACACAAAGACCAAACAAAGAAAGGAAACTTCAGGCCAGTTTCCCTTATGATTATAGATGCAAAAATACTCAATAAAATTCTTGCAAACCGAATCAAAGAATACATCAAAACTATCATCCACCATGATCAAGTAGGCTTCATCCCAGGGATGCAGGGATGGTTCCATCATCAACGTAATTCACCATATAAACAAACACAAAGGAAAAAAAAAACCATATGATCATCTCATTAGATCCTGAGAAAGCATTTGACAAAAGCCAACATCCCTTCATGATAAAAGTCTTGGAAAGATCAGGAATTCAAGGCCCATACTTAAACATAGTAAAAGCAATATACAGCAAACCAGTAGCCAACATCAAACTAAATGGAGAGAAACTTGAAGCAATCCCACTAAAATCAGGGACTAGACAAGGCTGCCCACTCTTTTCCTACATGTTTAATATTGTACTTGAAGTCCTAGCCAGAGAAATTAGACAATAAAAGGAGATCAAAAGGATACGAATTGGAAAGGAAGAAGTCAAATTATCACTATTTGCTAATGATATGATAGTATACTTAAGTGACTCCAAGAATTCCACCAGAGAACTTCTAAACTTGATAAAAAAACTTCAGCAAAGTAGCTGGATATAACATTAACTCAAGCAAATCAGTGGCCTTCCTATACACAAAGGACAAACAGGCTGAGAAAGAAATTAGGGAAACAACACCCTTCACAATAGTCACAAATAATATAAAATACCTTGGTTTGACTCTAACTAAGCAAGTAAAAGATCTATATGACAAAAATTTCAAGTCTCTGAAGAAGGAAATTGAAAAATAGCTCAGAAGATGGAAAGTTCTCCCATGCTCATGGATTGGCAGGACTAATATAGTAAAAATGGCTATCTTGCCAAATGCAATCTACAAGATCCAGTGTAATCCTCATCAAAAGTTCAACTCAATTCTTCACAGACTTAGAAAGAGCAATTTGCAAATTCATCTGGAAGAACAAAAAACCCAGGATACCCAAAACTATTCTCAACAATAAAGGAACCTCTGGTGGAATCACCATCCCAGATCTTAAGCTGTTCTACAAAGCAAATGTGATAAAAACTGCATGGTATTGGTACAGTGACAGGCAGGTAGAACAATGGAATAGAATTGAAGATCCAGAGATGAACCCACACACGTATGGCTACTTGATCTTTGACAAAGGAGCTAAAACCATACAGTGGAAAAAAGACAACATTTTCAACAAATGGTGCTGGCTCAACTGGCAGTTAGCATGTAGAAGAAGGCAAATTGATCCATTCTTATCTCCTTGTACAAAGCTCAAGTCCAAGTGCATCAAGGACCTTCACATAAAACCAGATACACTCCAACTAATAGGAAAGAAAGTGGGGAAGAGCCTCCAGCACATAGGCACAAGGGAAAATTTCCTGAAAACACTTATGCTCTAAGATCAAGAATTGACAAATGGGACTTCATAAAATTGCAAAGCTTTTGTAAGGCATAAGACACTGTCAATAGGACAAAATGGCAACCAACAGATTGGGAAAAGATCTTTATCAATCCTATATCTGATAGAGAGCTAATATCCAATATATACAAAGAACTCAAGAAGTTAGACTCCAGAGAACCAAATAACCCTATTAAAAATGGGGTACAGAGCTAAA
>JADRCD010228518.1:2282-18814 GCA_019843815.1 Montemys delectorum
TTTCTTTCTTTCTTTCTTTCTTTCTTTCTTTCTTTCTTTCTTTAGCCCTGACATCACTCTTTGCTTTATCGAGAATAAATACTATGACTTAACAGTATACTGATCAAAAAATCAAATTACCCCATTAAGTAAAATATTCAAGGCAAAAAGCTGGTTTTCCCAGGAAAACCAGTTAACAAGGGTGAAAAGACTTTATGTGGACAGTCTGCTGTGATGAACAAATCAATCATGGCTTGAGGCAGGTGGAGGGGGGAGCACTGTTGGAGAAGATGATAATGGACATGTGGGAATAGTTTGTGTCTGGATACTAACTTATCTGCAGAGTTTAAGAGCTTTAGTTTTAATAAATATATATTGGCTTTTCCATTTAACCACTGTGCTACTAAGCAATGCTAAATGTTTTCAGTGTGGGAAACATTACAAGTAAGGGCCGAAGCAACCGTGTTTAAATGCCATGATTAAACTTTTTTTTTTAAAAAAAAAATTATTTAATCTGTTTTTACAGTGCAGATTTTATCCCCTCACAGTCCACTCTCTGACTATGCCACATCCCATATTTTCTCTGCCCCCCCCCCCATGTACACGAGGATACCCCATCCCATCCCATTCCCCACCAGAACTTCCAACTCCCTGGGGCCTCCAGTCTTTTGAGGGTTAGGTTCATCTTGTCTGTCTGAGTACAGACTTTGCTGTATATGTGTTGGGGGCCTCATACAAGTTGCTGTACGCTGCCTGGTTGGTGGCCCAGGGTCTGAGAGATCTCAGGGGTTAGTTGAGGCTGCTGTGTCAACTTGACATAAGCTTAAGGGATCTGAGAAGAAGCAACTTTATTTAAGAAAATAGCTCCATAACATCAGGCTGCAGGTAAACCTGTAGAATATTTTCTTAATTAGTGATTGACAGAGGAGGAACCACTCCACTTTGAGTAATGATGGGTTCTATAAGATGAGCAGCACTCTTGCATGGTCTCTGCATCAGCTCCTGCCACCATTTTCCTGCACTGTTTGAGTTCCTATCTTGACTTTAACGATGAACTATCATGTAGAATTGTAAGCCAAATAAGCCCTTTTATCCCCAACTCGCTTTGGGTTATGATGTTTCATCACAGCCACAGTAACCCTAACTTAAAAAAGTAAAGTTACATCCTTAAGTCAGGTCACAGAAATATGATGAGTTTACAGGTAGAACCATGAGTGTAGATCAAACTCAGCATCCCTGTTTTGTGTCTTACTCCCATAGAGTTCACCAATTTTTACACATAATGAAGTGACCTCTCTAATTGATATGCTACATTATCCTAGTTAACATTCTTAAGTAAAGTATTTTTAAATAACTGGAAACTTCAAGGCATGACGCCAGAACTTTAAAACCATTTTCAAATTCTATGGAACTAATTCTTTCCCCGGGATCCTCTTTCATGTAGGAACTGAGTAAAAATTACTGAGTAAACATCATATTTTCTTCTTCTATAAGGCAGTTTTTATTGACACTTAACATTCGATGCCACTGAATGAAAGTGGTACACAACTGATATCAAAATGGAGAAAACCAATCTCCAAATCGTATTTTAAATAAATAGAGCTTACAATCCCTTAGTGAGATGAATAAGCTTCTCTGCTTTATTGGCTTTGGACAAAGTTGTGGATGTAAACACAGATTGGCTGATGCAGCAGAAATTTCGCAGTTTAGCAGGTTCTGAGATATTATATCGCACTTGCTAAAATACACCCACAACATCTACTATTCATCTATGAAATTAAATATGCCCTATAACTTCCATGGAATGCAGAAGATGAATTTTCGTGTGCAGATGCTGCTTCAGAGTAATTTTACCTAGCTAAATGTCCATGAAGTTGTTTTATTCTCTCATCATTCCTTATTATGAAGATATCTCGTGTATAAACAGATGCTAACTTTTTCCTCTTTAAATCATCTAGGCAATAGAACTGGATATTTGTATCCATGCTGAAGAATTTGGCAAGAAGCCTTGGATATTGCTGAATAGATATTTAAATGATGTTTACATAAAAATATCTTAGGCTTAAACTGTAATGTTACAGGAAAGAGAAAAATACAAAATTATATGCAGAATTTTCTGATTTTCTAACACGACTTCAAATTCTTCACTAACTTTTTCTGACAAGAAAGAAAGTCTAAGAGCCCAACTTTATTGGCTATTTTGTAAAAAGAGCAATACAATTATATAGATAGTAAAATTGTAAATATGTATAATGAGACAATTGTGATTTTTTTCTTTTATTGGATATTTTCTTTATTTACATTTCAAACACTACTCCCTTTTCAGATCTCCCTTCCAGAAACCTCCTATCCCATTCCCCCTCCCCCTGCTTCTAAGAGGGTACTCCCCTACCCACCCACACACTTCTGCCTTCCTGTCCTGCCATTTCCCTACACTGAGGCAACAAAATCCCTCAGGCCCAAGGGCCACTCCTCCCACTCATGTTCTACAATAAAGAATTGGAAATTTTCAAAAGCTTGTGCTTTAAAATCTTCACTCTATTTTCAAGTATTCTCTGTGAAATTGTATTATTTTAATTTTTTACTTGGTAAGGTGGGATGAGTAATTTGAATTTGTTAAAACATATATGAATTAATAAAATGGGTAGGAAAGTAGTAAAAGTACTAGTATGGGTGTTCTGAGGTTAAATCTGAATGTACAGTCCTTCTGGCAACAAAGTACAAAATTAGATTAGATTTCTTTAGATTATTCTGATAGAGAAGAACATTAAAATACTTTTTCAGAACCCTCTGTGCCCAGACTACCACGCAAAGTTTTCTGTTTTTTGTTTTGTTTTGTTTTGTTTTGTTTTGTTTTGTTTTGTTTTTTAAGATCCTGCAGGCAGTTTCCTCTGCTACTTGAATCACTCAAACCTAGAACCTAGCTGTTATTGTACATACAAAATTTGAGCTTCTATGACCTTTTTGAACTCATCAGTGACAAAGGCCGTATATATAATAGTGACTTCTTCTTGGGTTTCTGGTGAATTGCAGCTACTGTGGCAGCCTCTGCAAGCAGTGTTACCTGTGAGAGTCTCTGCCCCCAGCAGGACCAGCAGAGCAATGACCCTGTGATGAAAGACACAAGTTGGGCTCACCCTGACTCAGGCACTGACTGTGCTTTCCACTGTCAGACTTTGACACAGGGGTGTTTGTTTTACACATATTTGAGTACGGAGTAACGTGGAGAAAAAGTTTTCGGGTATAAAACAATTCCATGTGAAGAGTCAATCTTAAGGCATAATTGCATAGGACCTATTTTTAAAGGCCATGCCACCTCTTCCAAAAAAAAGGATGTGTTCTATAGATTGACTGCTTGTGTTATCTTAAGGGCCAGTAGGAGGGTTTATTGTTTTCATGCATATAGTTCAGAGGTCACTAGGCTATTAACAACATCCATTCCCAACTTTCTGGGCTGAAAAAATGTTAGACAGCTCTTACGTCATAAAGACATTTCTGGTTTCCCTAGAGCTTATCTCTTAAACACAAGAGCTTTGAGCCCTCTACAACAACATTTTCAGGAGTATTATAATTTACAATTCACAAATTTTATTCAAAACAATATTAATAGATGCCAAAAGTACATTGTGTACTAGTTATTCAACTAATTGGAAACAACTTAATTTTTGTACTTACTGGTTTTTGTTATTCCTACTGAATGTACAGTATTGTATTTGATTTGCTTTGTCTTATGATGATAATCTGAGGAAATTCTTAAAATAATTACTATTAGCAAAATAATCCCTGATTGTGAGTCATCAAAAATCAATTCAGAAGTTTTATCCAAGTTTAAATATTGGTGTCCTGAGTTTTGGCTCATTGTGTAAATTATTTACTATGCAAATGTTTTAAGATTCTAAGAATTCATGTAAAATGTTTAATAGGTATGGCACCCCACCTTAATTTCCACATAAGAATGCAGAGACAGTGAGAATAACCACATCTGCAAACTCCTGGTTTGATAGAGAGAAATAGTTTCAGTGAGTGTGATGGAAGAGCATGAGAGGACTTTTCTAAACATTAACATCAGGCTATCAAATGAGCATACACACACATACAAAGCAACACATACATATAGGTGTGTGCATGTACATGTACACAGACACACACAGATGTGAAGGATAAGAAAAAAATTATTAACACTTTTATGCCTATCATCAGAATGAAAGTATAAAGGTAAAAATTAAATGGTAGCGCATAGAGGAAAACACCGATTTTTTTTTTTTTTAAGAAATGACAATAACTTGTACTCTATGGAATTAGTAATGTGCACTGGTATTTGTCATTATACCAACACATGCACAGTATTTTATGGTAATAGTTTATATTATACCTCAGTTACATGCACTTAAAATTTCATATAACTCCTATAAATGGCCCCATAGGTCCCACGAAAATTTTTCCCCCATCCTGTGGAAACTAATTTCATCTAAGCTTGCCAGAAAATTAATTTTAATGTCTTATCATGCTGTCTTCATGCTGACAAAATCCATACTGAAGTTAATGAGACAGAGTTCTCCAAGGAATACTTGAGGTTTTTAAATTCTATTCAAACAGCAAGAGTTCAAAGACCTGGGCTTCATAATTTCCTCTTCAGCAACCTTTATAAGAAAATGACATAAGTTATATTAGACTTTACTCTTGGCATAGCGTTATTTGGGGATATGAGACTATATATGGCATCCAGCCATCTTTGAAGTATCATTCAGTAAGGTTCTGGACCCCAGAATCCTCAATGGAACATCGATCCACTCACAACCCCCTCCTTCCACCCTCTGGCAACTACTGATCTTTTTCACTCCTCTCATAATTCTGCCTTTTTCAGAATGTTATGCAACTGTAATCATATTCTATATTCTTTGAAAATTCTTATTTAAGTTAATAATTTATGTGGGATTCCTTCTTGTCATTCCATGGCTTGTTCCATTTCCTCTTAGCATTGAATAATATCTTACTATTTGAATATGTGGCAACTTATTTATGTACTAATAAACAGATTATTTCCAAGCTGTAGCAGTTATTAGCTTATTGTTATGGGGGCTGAAAAGATTGATCAATGATTATAAGCAGCTGTTGATCTTTCAGGGGTCTCAAATTAGTTTCTGACTCTGCACATAGGAGGGCAAATCAGATATAAACCCAGCTCCTGTGCATTTGATTCCCACTTCTTGTTTCTGTGGTCGCTGCCTGCACAGGATACACTTACATACAGGCAGACAAAACACATGTACATTGAAAATGAAAGAAAAAAGATGCACATATTTTGTCTTGTCAAAACTTTTTCATTCCTTTGGATAAAAATGAAAAAAAAAAATGGGAATGCTCCCTAACTCAAACAGCAACAGCTTTAATATAAAGGAAAACAATTCATTCAGCAAAATGTGAATGGGCTGAATAACCCTTTACAGAGGACTGTGTGTATATATTAATTAACTAAGTAAAAGAACTGAAGTAAAAGTTGTTTTGATGTGTGCCTAAGAAAATAAAAGGGACAAGCTGAAAAGGTGGCTGCATTAGGATTGCAGCTCCTAGGTACCATGTTAGGCTTTTCCACAAGAGTCTATAATCCAAGCTTTCAGGGTGAGAGGCAGAGATAGGAAGATCTCCTGAGCTTTCTGACTTCAGCTTAAGGCCAGGTTCAGGGGCAATCTTATCTCAAAAGAAATGCAAGAAGAGTGACAGAAAAGTCCACACAGCACAGAGTTTTTGTCTTGAGGTATGAACATAAGCACATAACAGATATTCATAAACAGACATATAATAATTGAGTCTCTGTAAATAAACAAATTAAAACAATACCCTTTATATGTGCTTTAACTTTTATCTTAAAAACTTTTATATCAAGAAGTATAGAAAAAGAATAAACAACAAAGTCTAGAACTCTACAAGGAAAAAAAAACATTTTACTTGAAATTGATGATAGCAGCAGTAGTGAAGAGCAAGAACCTCTTAAGCCTTGTGCAGACACGAGAGTAATGAATTATTAGGTAAAATATTCAACAGTTATTGTACTATGCAATAATTAAGGATTTCAGAAACCTTAGGCAAAGATTAAACATGTCACTCTTAAACTAAAAATTCAAGTTTTAAAACCAGAATCAGATCGAACTTCTAGAGATAATAATGGCAATGTGTGGCACCAACCATATAATACATTTAATTAAGACTTTGAAAGTGGCAAAGGAAAGATTAGTAAACAGGAAACCAATGCAGAAAGCACAATCCCAACTTAGGAAAGAATTAAGAAAAATTATCAAAGTGAATATGCTTTGCAAATGACTTTAAATAATCTAGAACTGTGCAACCGGAGGCATTAATGCTGGGTGATGATCTGGAAACATGTATTTATGAAATTGTCAAAGAACAAATTTAATTATAAAGTATCATGCATTTAAAAACCAACTCCCTTAGAATTATATTGGATATCTAAAAGAGAGATTTTTTTTTTTAAAAAATGAGATGATGATGATGAGGTTCTAGTGAGCTGGGCATTACCTTACAAGAATATGAAGAAGTTCAAGGAACTAGCTCAGGAGAAAACACAAGCATGACCTCTTGCAAACCATGGAAAGATGTTTTAGATGAAATTAGAGATCTGTGAAACTCAAAAACTGTGTATTTAACAAAAAGTAAAAGTAAAGACGAATGAGTCAATAGTGCTGCCACACAACTTTGGATTACAATGTTTGGATCCCCAATATGCATCCATAAAGCCTGGCGTGATAGCACTTACCCATAATTTTAGTGTAAAGGAGATGGAAAACAGAGGATCCCATGGCTTGTGAATCAGACAATCTAATGGAATCACTGAATTCTATGTTCTTTAAACCTAGAATTGCTTAGGGAAAATATTCAAATCAAAGGACTATAAGCTATTTTAATTGCATAGCCAGAAATAACTCATCCACAGATATTCAATGAAAGCCCAAAATAGAGGAAAAATGTAGTAGGTAACATTATAGGTCTCTTAAAGACTTATAAATACCAAAACAAACATACAGCAAACAACATAAATGTCCTTAACAAATATAGCAAGTAGAGGCCGGGTGGTGGTGGCGCACGCCTTTAATCCCAGCACTTGGGAGGCAGAGGCAGGCAGATTTCTGAGTTTGAGGCCAGCCTGGTCTACAGAGTGAGTGCCAGGACAGCCAGGGCTACACAGAGAAAGCCTGTCTCAAAACAAACAAACAAACAAAAAAACCCACCACCACCAACAACAACAACAACAAAAAATTATATATATATATATATATATATATATATATATACACAATTATATATTTATATATATATAGAACAAGTAGAACTGTATCATATAAATGAATATAAGTGATATTATTATGTAAGTATCTGTAAAATTGTGGCTAATACAAAGAAAAATATTAAGAAGATATTTGAGGATAATGGTAAATATAGAAGTCAAAATGTGACCTTATTCATACACATGCTGACAAGCAGTACTTGCATAATGTTCCTGCAACAAATTTAAATTTATATATTATAAAACCTTAAAAGATAGAGTGAGGGATAAAATTATACAGTAGCATACTCTAACAAATCTTAAGAGATCTTATGGGCTTAGTTGAGTCTACTAAAATTCCAGTTTTAGTATCAATCGTATTTTAAAATGTACCCATGGAAGTGTATTTTAGCTATTGAGGATACAGGATATCTAAAAGAGATGAATTTGTTAACATTAGATTATGAGGATGGTGTTTTAATAAGCTGTACATTATCTTACAAGAATGGGAAGATTTTCAAGAAACTAGCTCAGAGATAACAGTAAAAGACAATACAAGGACGGCTTCTTGCATGTTACAGAAAGATGTTTTATATGAAATCAAGCCTGCAGATAACTTTAACCTTGGCTTTACAATATAACTATGGGAAAACATGTTTCTGTTGTTTTAAGTATCCAGACTGTCATAGAAGACCTAGAAAATTAATAAATTATTTAAAATTCAATTTCTTGTGTCAAAGGCTATTACTTTATTATGCAAAATCTAGAAAGTAATACAACTAGCAATATAGCAAAGAACATGAATTAGAATCAAAAGAGTGTTAAAAGGGGAAAAGTTTAAAAAGGAAACATTGAAGAACTTGGAAAATGCTAAGTTCATAGATATGCAGTATATTTAAGCCTAATGGTTTGAGTAAACAGTTTTAACATAATTGGTCTAAATAGCTCAAATATAAAAGACAGATTAAAATTCTGATACAAGATTTTATGATCATTTTACAAAGAAACATTTGAAAAATATTAAGAGCCTAATAGGAAAATACAGTACTCTAGCATTATTCTCATCCTTAGGAGCTAACATGGTAGTATTAGAGAAAATATGTGCTAAAATGACATTTAAATAGAAACAAAACATCATGTTTTCATAAGGATGACATAATTCACCAGGAGGACCTTAAAAATGTAAACTATTTTATATTTAATAGTAGTAGTTTAAATTTCATTTAATAATATCTTACAGATCCATAGGGAAACCCACAAATATACAATTAAAGATATCAGCAAATTTTAATATATTTTTATATTAATATTAAGAATTGCTAGAAAATTAATAAGATTGCAAATGTACTTACCAGCTCTATCAGCCAACTTAAATGACAGATATTTACATAACTGTCTACCCAGGTACACTAGAAAACTCATTGTTTATTCAACTGCCTATGAACATTTGCCATCATATAATATTAGGTCTACAAAAATAAACCTTGATGAATTTAAAAGGTTTTCATTCATATAAATCATGACTTATGGGCATAGTTAAATTAAGATCAAAATATCTAAAGGATGTTTGAATTAAAATATTTGGAAGTTGAGTAATTCACATATATAATTAATAAAGCACAAATATCTCAATGATAAAACTAAGATTGGAACTTGAATAGTCAAAAGTCTAAGACATGATCAAAGTTGAACATTGTTTTATAATAAATAAAACGGAAATGTAGCAACTTTGTTAGAGGAGGCTAGTATAGCATCCTGAGGACAAATTATTGCATTAACTGACCTTCTACAAGAATAAACTGGCAAAAGAATAAATAAAAAAAGAAAACCAGAAAAAAAGAAGCTAATAAAACACCAAATTAAAGGGGAACAACAAATCCCTTAGTAAAAATCAATAAAGAAAAATATTGAAAAAAGTTCTTGTAAGACATAAATGATCAATTGTTGGCTAGCCTGAGCAGGAATAAAAGACAGAAATATTAAAATAACAATATCACTAACTACACAAATACACAGGCAATGGATATTTAATTGATAACAATACAATGTCTGTATTAGTTATTTTTCTCATTACTATTAAGAAATGCTTAACAAATAACTTAGGAGAAGAATGGTTTAGTTTGGCTTATTATTCAAAAGGATATAACCTAGCATGTCATGGAAGCCATAGAATACATAACAGGAGGCAACTGATCAAAGAACATCTAAAGTCAGGTGACTGAGAGAGACCAGTAAGTGAGGCTGGGCTATCTATTCAATGCTGTCCCACAGTGATCCACATTGTTCGGGAAGTGTGCAGCACTTAAACACCCACAACCTTCCTAATGTCTTCAAGTGGAGATGAAGTGTTCACGTACTGCCAGTGGAGGTAATAGCACATTCATTCCATAACAGTATTAGAAATCACTTCATCCTAATAGACACAGCAAACAGACTAAATGTAGAAATTTCACAGTAAAACAAACTATGAAAATTTACTGTAAAACAGATTACCCGAGTAATCATTTATAAATATATCTAAGTAAGCAGTTTGAATATTTCTGATCCAGAGAATCTAGATATTAGTGTAGCTGGTTAATTTTATTATTTAAGTACAACAGTGATTAAAAATAAACCTTTTTTGAAAATAGAAACAAGATAAATTGAAGTCATGTATCTTTTCTCATCATAATGCAATAAAACTTAAATCAATAAAAAAAGAAAATAGAAACAAATAAAAATGTTTACACTTGGCCCTGTAAGGTTCTATGGCCCAGGGTAGGGAAATGCCAGGGCCAGTAAGCAGGAGGAGGTGAGCAAGGGGAGGGGAGAGGGAACAGAAGTTTGTTTTAGTTTTTGTTTATTATATTATATTTTATTTTATTTTATTTTATTTTATTTTGGAGGGGAACATGGGAAAGGAGATATTGTAAATAAAGAAAACATCTAATAAAAAAATGTTTTCACTTTATGTTCTCAGGTCTATCTTTCTAAGAAAAAGACAGACATTCTAAAAATGTCTAATGTCTCTAATGAATATATTGTGAAAGTTAAGATCAAAATTCTAGTAGATAAAATTTAAAATGTGACACAATTAAAATAAACAATGATTCCTAGAAATACTAAAAATGAGTGATCATTATATTAACACAATCAAAACAAAAAATTTATTTGTATGAATTCTTTTAAAAGAAGCTACAAAAGACCAGTTCATCCTAAAATTCAGCCCCCACCTTACCTAATGATCAAAGTCAGAAGACCAAAGATTTCTGTTTTTAATAATTACTAAATTCAGTGCTAGACTAAGCACTCAAGGGCATTAGAAAAATCCTTCAAGGGGGTATCTTCCACATTGAGAAAGACTTCCAGTGTGTAGAACATAATTAATGCTCATAAGTGAAAGACTGAATAAGAATATCCTGTAACTTTTAAAATATTAATAACATATTTTCTCAAAGTTGAGACTGTGAAAGAATATAACAATCAAGACTCAAAGTAATTATAACCAAACACAGCATATCCTGAGACATTTCGACTTTCTCCATGTGTTTATTTCATTTAGCATATGTGTAATGAGGTCTACAAAAAAGTTTAATTAGCTTTTAAAATTTGGGATAAATAATACATAACTAAATATATGTTTAAATGACATATTTGCACATTTTTTTATGAAATGGAACTATGTAATAGCAACAGTAAGAAAGTGAGAGTCACAGAGAATATGTTGTTGAGGGGCCTTTGCAGCACAACTTTCTAAAATAATTCTAACACCCATCTACTGAGTTTTGCTTAATGTTATGTTTATTACTAGATTCAGAAATATTTTAAATAAGAAGGTAATATAGCCCACTTTTTGCTTCTTTGCATATATACCCTGTCATAATTACTTCTGTCTTCATTATATTTTATTGCTATGACAAGATACCATCACCAACACAACTTATAAAAGAAAGAGTTTATTGGGCCTTCTAGATTCAGAGGATTTTAGAGGGTATGACCGTCAGGGAGCATAGCAGCAGACAGACACTGTCCTGGAGTAGTACCTGAGAGATCACATCTTGAGATATAATCACCAAGCAAAGAGAGCTAACAGGGAATAGTGTTGGCTTTTGACAGAGGGAGAGGGAGCTGGGAGAGAGAACTGAAATTAGAGGTGGAGGGCACCATGGAACACCACTTTCCAAAGGTTTTGTCGGGCCTGGTGTTTCTGCCTGTAGGTACTCAGGAGTGAAGCAAAACCAAAGGCTCTGCTTTTAAGGAAGACATCTAGCTATCTATTAATTTCAAAGCCTATCTGAGTAATTAAGCAAGGCTTTGTCATGTTCGATTCCCCAAGATATTCAGGGTAGTAAGTTTGTTACCAGTCTCTCTGTTGTCAAATAGTCCATGTATGTGTATGTCATTTGGCTTCTCACAACAAGAATATGTCAAAGACTGGGGAAGGTAGGAGAAAAAGCCACTCAATGCTAAAACAGGCACAGCATGAATCTACCCCCTCCTTGCCCTGCTCAATCATAAAGACTTATTAAACCCTTTAATATAAATAAAACTCATCATTTTTGTATTTAAAACACTGTCAGTTAAACCAATACAAATGCAGAATTTCACTCTTTTTTAAAATTATTTTTAATTTTTTTTACAGTCCACTCTTTATCCCCTACCCTGTCTACCCTCCAATATCTTCCAGTCTTATTCCTCCTCCCTGACATCCAAGAGGACATCCCTACATTCCCACCCCACCCCATCAGACCTCCCAACTCCCTGGGGCTTCAAGCCTCTCAAGGGTTAGATACTTCTTTTCTCACTGAGGCCAGACCAGGCAGTCTTCCATTGTATATATGTCGGTGCCTCATATCAGCTGGTGTATGCTGCTTAGTTGGTGGCTCAGTGTCTGAGTGATGTCGGAGGTTCTGGTTAGTTGAGACTGCTGCTTTCCCTACAGGGTTGCCCTCCTCCTCAGCTTCTTCCAGTCCTTCCCAAATTCAACCACAAGGGTCCCTGACTTCTATACATCTCTTGGGTGTATACATTTCTGCACCTGACTCTTTCAGCTGATTGTTGGGCTTCTTAGAAGGCCACAATACTAGGCTCCTGTCTATAAGCACACCATAGCATCAGAAATAATGTCTGGCCTTGGGGACTCCCTGGAGCTGGATCCCAATTTGGGCTGGTCCCTGGACCTCCTTTCCCTCAGTCTCTTCTCCATTTTTGTTCCAGCAGTTATTTTGGACAGGGACAATTCTGGGTCAGAATTTTTGACTGTGGGATGGGAACTCCGTCCCTTCATTTGATGACCCATCTTTCTACTGGAGGTGGACTCTACAAGTTCCCTCTCCTGACCATAGAGCATTTTATCTAAGGTTCCTCCTTTGAGTCCTGAGAGTCTCTCACCTCCCAGGTCTCTGGTACATTCTAGAGATGTCCCTACCCCCTACCTCCCAAGGTTGTCTGTTTCCATTCTGTCTGCTAGCCCTCAAGGTTTCAGTCCTGTTTTCACCTCCCAATACCCATTCATGTTCCCCTTTTCTCATCCCTGCCCCCTCTTCCACCCAGGTCCCTCCCCAACTAAACCCTGCCCCGATTGCTTTCTTCTCCTTTCCAAACTAGATTGAGGTATCCTCACTTTGGGATATTCAGCTGGTTAACCTTCTTGAGTTCTGTGGATTATACCCTGGGCATTCTGTATTTTTTTTTCTTTTGACTAGTATCCACTTATTAGTGAGCACATATCATGCATGTCACTTTGGGTCTTAGTTACCTCACTCACTATATTTTCTGCTTCCATCCATTTGCCTGTAAAACCCAGGATGTCCTTGTTCTTAAAAGCTAAGTAGTTTTCCATTGTGTAAATGAAACAAATTTTCTAAATCCATTCTTCTGTTGTGGGACATCTGGGTTGTTTCCAGCTTCTGGCTATCACAAATAAGGCTACTATGAACATAGTAGAACACATTCACAAATGGCATGGGGTGTCTTTTGGGTATATGCCAAGAGTGACATAGCTGAGCCTTCAGGTATATCTATTTCCAATTTTTGAGGAATCTCTGGATTGATTTCCAGAGTGGTTGTACCAGTTTGCAATCCCACCAGCAATAGAGGAGTATTCCTTTTTCTCTACATTCTCAACAACATGTGTTGTCACCTGAGGTTTTTTGTTTGTTTTTTGTTTTTGTTTTGTTTTGCTTTTTGAGTTTTTTTTTTTATTTAAGCCATTCTGATTAATATAAGGTGGTATCTCAAGGTCCTTTTGATTTGCACTTCCCTAATCATTAAGGACTTTGAACATTTCTTTAAATGATTCTTGACCATTTGAGTTTCATCTGTTGTGAAGTTACCATGATCAAGTAGACTTCACACCAGCGATGCAAAAATGGTTCAATATATGTAAATCCATTAACATAATCTACTATATAAACAAACTCAAAGAAAAAAATCACATGATCATATCATTAGATACTGAAAAGCATTTGACAAAATACAATACCCCTTCATGTTAAAACTATTGAAGAGATCAGGAATTCAAGGCTCATACCTAAACATAATAAAAGCAATATATAGCAAACCAACAGCCAATATCAAATTAAATGGAGAGATACTTGAAGCAATAGCACTAAAATCAGGGACAAAGCAAGGATGCCCACTCTCCGTGTATCCATTCAATATAGTACTTGAAATTCTAGCTAGAGCAATAAGACAACAAAAAAGATCAAAGGTATACAAATTTCAAAGAAGAGGTCAAGGTATCACTATTTACAAATGATATGATAGTATACATAAGCAACTTCTACCAGAATTCTACCAGAGAATATCTACAACTGATAAACAACTTCAGCAAAGTGGCTGGATATAAAATTAACTCAAATAAATAAGGAGCCTTGCTTTATAGAAATGATAAAAGGGCTCAGAAAGAAATTTTGGGAAATAACACCCTTCACATTAGTCACAAACAATATAAAATATCTTTGGATAACTCTAAGCAAACAAGTGAAAGATCTATATAAAAGAACTTCAAGTTTCTCAATAAAGAAATTGAAGAACTCAAAAAATGGAGAGATCTCCCATGCTCATGGATTGGTAGAATTAACATAGTAAAAATGGCCAGCTTACCAAAAGCAATCTACAGATTTATCACAATCCCTATCAAAATTACAATACAATCTTCAAAGACGTGAGAAGAGCAATTTTCAAGTTCATATAGAAAAAAAAAAACTCAGGATAGAGCAAACAATTCTTAACAATAAACTTCTCTTGTAATCACCATCTCTGAACTAACTCAAGCTATACTACAGAGCAATAGTGATTAAAAACTGCATAGTATTGGTATAGAGACAGATAAATTGATCAATGGAATAGAATTGAAGACTCAGAAATAAAACCACATACATATGGACACTTGTTCTTTGACAAAGAAGCCAAAAATATACAATGGAAAAGTGAAATTATCTTCAATAAATGATGTTGGTCTAACTGGTAGTCATTATGTAGAAAATAAAAATCAATCCATATTTGTCACTTTGCACAAAGCTCAAGTCCAAGTGGATCAAGGACCTTAACATAAAACCAGACACACTGAATCTAATAGAAGAGAGAATGGGAAAGAGCCTTGAACTCATTGGCACAGGAAGAAATTTCCTCAACAGAATTCCAATGGCTCACACTTCAAGATTAAGAACTGATAAATGGGACCTAATGAAATGGAATTCTTATATAAGGCAAAGGACATAGTCAATAGGAGAAATTATAAACCTAAAATTTGGAAAAAATCTTCACTAACCACACATCAGATACAGGGTTAATATCCAAAATACACAAAGAACTCAAGAAGCTAACCTTCAAAAAACAAACATCCCAATCAATAATTGGGGCATAGAACTAAACAGAATTTCATTCTTATGCACTATATGAAAAGAAATGTACTTTCAATTTTTCTTTAATTTTTCTTGGTAATTTTGAGATTACTTTGTTGAGGATACTCTGTTTATCTCTTATCCCATTTTTAAGTTGATTATTTGGGTTATTGGTACCTAGTTTCTTACCTTCTTTATATATTTTGAATTTTAAATAGTGATAAAGAAGTAGAATTGGTGAAAATCTTTTTCTTCCATTCTGTGGGTGTTCTTTTGTCCTACTTATGGTGTACTTTGCCATACAAACTATGGACCTCAGTTTTATGAGATCTCTTGTATTAATTGTTGATCTTAGTGCCTACATCATTTATGTTCTGTTTAGGAAGTTGTTTCCTATGTCCATGCATTCAAGACTGTTTTCTATGCTCTTCTATCAGGTTAAGTCAGTGTATCTGGTTTTATGTTGAGGTTTTTGATCCACTTGGAGTGAAATTTTGTGCAAGATGAGAGATATGGATCTATTGCATTGTCCTAAAACACCCAGTTAGACTGGCCCCACTTGTTGAAGATGCTTTCTTTTATCCATTGTATATTTTTGTATACCTTATCAAAAATCAGGTATCCATAGGTGTGTGAATTTATATCTGGGTCTTCCATTTGATCCTATGACCAATGTGTCCTTTTTTATGCAAACACCATGAATTTTTTATTCTAAAGCTATTTAGTACAGTTTGAATTCAGGGAATGTGATACCTCCAGAAGTTCCTATACTATATAGGATTATTTTAGCTATCCTGTGGTTTGTTGTTGTTGTTGTTGTTGTTGTTGTTTTGTTTTGTTTTTTCTTATGAAGTTGAGTATTGTTATTTAATGTCTATAAAGAATTGTGTTGTGTGTTTTGATGGAGATTGTGTTGAATCTATTGACTGTTTTTTGGTATGATGGCCATTTTATTATGTTAATGCCATAGATCCATGGCCATGGAGGATCTTTCCATATTCTGATATCTTTTTCAAATTCTATCTTCAAAAAAACCCTCAGGAACAAGAATAGATATTGCCTCAGAGTAAAGGGCTGGAAAAAGTTTTCCAAGCAAACAGAACCAAGAAACAATCTGCAGTAATCATTCCAATATTTAATATAATAGACTTTCAAACTATGGAAGAACACTTCCTACTTATCAAAGGAAAAATTCATCAAGATATTTCCATTCTAAACATCTATGCAAATACACCCAAATCTATGACAGAAACACTACTAAAGATTAAACACAAAAAGAGCCACACACATTAGAAGTGGGAAAGTTGACCAGCAGGTCCAGCCACACAGGAACTCCACCAGCCCAGTGACTCCGGTTCCTTCCAGTCTGTCTGGGCTGGTGTCCCGAGCAGACCTTGGGTGCAAGCTCTTCAGCCAGTCCCATAACACCCAGAGGAAGCTCCACTCCC
>JADRCD010228519.1:0-17553 GCA_019843815.1 Montemys delectorum
AAATGGATTAGACCTTCATCTAAAGAGCCACTTCTAATCCCCTACAGGAAAGTCTCCCAGCTCCGGACCAAGGACTCTTGTCCCATGCCCACTAGCACCTGAACCACAGGGCCACCACTTCTCCTCCCTGCCCCCTTCCCCCTTTCAGCCACCCTGGAGCCCTCCCACCTCGTTCTCAGCTCTTCCACAATGTCCAGAGGCATCTGTAATGCCCAGGGGTTAGAACCTGTCATCCTTGGCCTCTATGAGGCCCAGGGAGCTCAGGACTGTGCCCTTTCCACTACCCCCTGCCCCTTGTGGACTGGGATAAGGCTCACGACAGCCAGACACCCACCCGGGCTGTGTGGAGAGCTCGGGAAGTCTCCTGAGTCCACCAGGTCAGAGGAGTGGAGCTCTGGTAGGAGGTGGGTTACATTCCCTCCCACCCCCTTTATTTCCCTGCTGCCCAGTGGCGGCACCCGACAAGAGAGTATACATGGAGGGATGCATGGCCCCAGATACATATGTAGCAAAGGATCATCGTATCTGACATCAATGGGAGGGGAAGCCCTTGGTCCTTGTGGAGGCTTTATGCTCCAGCACAGAGGGGTGCTAGAGCAGTGAGGTGGGAGTGGGTGAGTGGGTGTAGAAGGGCCCTTATAAGGCAAAAAGGAGAGAAAAGAGAGCATAGGATGGAGGCTTAGTGGAGGGGTAACCAGAAATAGGATATATCATTTGAAATGTAAATGAATAAATGATTAATAAAAAAAAATCTATGCCTTTCTCAGTTTCTTTGAAGCATTTTGTTCAGTTGGACCCAGCCTCCTTATTCTCATGTCATGCATCACAGACGAATAGAGGAAGGCATGCGCTTGGTGTGTCTTTCAACTTGACTTTGTTCTGGGTATTTTGGATCCAACAGACCATTTGGCACACTTTACCTCTTCCTTTTATTTCCCCGGAAGCACTCTCTTACTTCTTGAGTGGTTCAGGAAGCACTCTCTTACTTCTTGAGTGGTTCATGGCTTCCTTTTCTTCTTAACTAGTCTCTTATCTGTACCATAAACAACAGGCTTTAGCTTCTACAAGTTCATCCACAGATGACTATCCCCGCATCTTGTCCCAACAAGCCGTCGTCTTAACACATACCTAGTGAGCATTTACTCTTTTATAAGCATGCCTCGAAGGGTTGGGAATTCAACAATACCTAAGGAAGGCATGGAGATTACAATGTGGTGGGGGAAAACAGACAGAGATATAGTAAAGGAGAAATGGATAAAAGTAAATACAATGTAATGATTTCCATGTGTGAACCAAACAAGATGACAAAGCTAAGAACACAGGAGACCTTCTGTTGAATATGGTGGTTAAGTAGACTCCCAGAACAAACATTTAGGCAGAAATCGAGTGGTAAAAACAGTCTAGTGACTTTTTCATAGGAAAGATGTTCCAGACGAGGAGAAAACTTGAGTTAAGATGGGAGAACATTGCTGATATTTGTGACTGGATGAAAATGAACACAACTCAGAGTGCTTTGAAACAAGTTTAGAGAGAAGCAAGTAAGATAGTGTGGGGGGGAGGGTCTTATGATTACTTCTAGGTATACTTTGAGAGCATTGAATTATTTAAAGCAAATGATTGATGTAACCTGATTTACATTTTGCTATTACTCCTGCTATTAAGAAGAAAGTGAAATTAACTAAGAGTCTGTTGGAGTACAATGGGTGCTGACAGCTAAGGCAGCTGACAGAGGGAGATGGGAGTGGGTCGGTGTGCTATACAGTCATCCCTCAGTATCCACAGGAAATAGGCTCTAGGAATCCCTGCAGATATCAAAATCTATGAATTATCAAGTACCTCATAAAATATTTATGAACTTTTCACATGCTCAGTATTTTTAAAATAATTTTTCTATTATTATGCTATTAATACAACACAAATATTATTAAATAATTGTACCCTGGGAAAAAAAAGACCTTGATTGAGGAATTATCTCCATCATATTGACCTGTGGTCATGCCTGCCAAGCATTTTTTTCTTGTTTGAAATAGGTCATTTATTGGCACTGTGCAGAAGTGTTCATTTTTTTGGACACCAGATTTGAAGGGTATAATGTGCACATGTCCGACTGCCTGTTGTACTTTTTACTCTTAATATAGACATATTTATTAGTAATTTATTGCAGTAAATTTTAGTTGTAAATTTTAAATTTACAAATCAAGTAGTGATGTGCCTTGTATTACTTTTTGGGCTTATAACTGCACATAAACCAGTTATTCAAGCTCTCTGAGGCTTTGGGTTATTATAATTTAAAAGGATCCATCCTTAGTGATATAAGAAACAAAAATCTAGATGTAGAATACATAGGAATATATTTCTACCAAATACTAGTTCTAGCTTATCTGTGATATGGCTGCAGTAGTTTTAGCACCTTTTCAGAGGTTTCCTTTTCTTTTTTACTCATAATTTTTCTTTCACATTGCATCCCAATTGCAGACCCTCTCCCTCCTTTCCTCCTAGTCCTGCCCTTACAAATCCCTCCTTGCATTTACTCCCTCCTCTTCTCCTCAGAGAAGGGGAAGCCCTTCATGGGTACCACTCCACCCTGGGATATCTAGTCCTAGCAGGACTAAGTTCCTCCTCTCCCACTGAGGCCCAACCAGGCAGTCCAGGTAGAAGAAGGTGATCCAATAGCAGTCAACAGAATGTGAGACAGGCCTCAATCTAGTTGGGGGACCCACATGAAGACCAAGCTGTATATCTGCTACAAATGTCACACGAGGGGGGCCTAGGGGGCTAGGTCCAGCCCCTGCATGATCTTTGGTTGGTTGTTCAGTCTCTGTGAGCTCTGATGGGCCCAGATTAGTTGATTCTGTAGGTCTTCTTGTGCTGTCCTTGACTCCTCTGGCTTGCTCAATTCTATTCCAAAATTCTTCCGCAGATTTTTCTGGACTTCATCTAATGTTTGGCTATGGATTGCTGCATCTGTTTCCATCCACTGCTGGATGAAACCTCTCAGGAGACAGTTACGTTAGATTCTTGTCTACAAGCATAGCAAAATATCATTAATAGTGAGTGTCAGGAGTGGGCTCTTTCCCATGGGATGAGTGCCAGGTTGGGCCAGTCATGGATTAGATTTTTCCTCAGTCCCTGCTCCATCATTATCCCTGGGTATCTTGTAGGCCAGGAAAATTTTCATTTGAAGTTTTCATGGGTGGTTTGATGTCCCCCTCATTCCACTGGAAGTCCTGCCTGGCTACCAGAGGTAGCTACTTCAGTCTCTATATCCCCTACTGGCAGGAATCTCCTCAAGGGTCACCCCAGGAGACTTCCTATAGCTGGGTCCCTGGTCTCCTGCTGGTCACAGAGATGCCCCACTCCTACCGATCTCCATTATCAGACTCAGCCCTTTCCCACACCCCTCCACCAATACCTGATTGTCATGCCTATACCCCTCCTCCCTCCATCTCCCACCCAGTTCTCTCTCTCTATCCACCTCACCTGTCAAGCATTTTCTTGACTGATGATTGATGTGGGAGGGTCCAACCTGCTGTGGGCATTGCCACATATGTGGAGGTGGTCATGGGTTGCATAAGGAACTCATGCAGAGGAGCACTAAAGTAAGGAGCATAGTAAGAAAGCTCTCTTCATGGTCTCTGCTTCAGTTCATGCCTTCAGATTCCTACTTGAATTCCTCCCCTGTCTTCCTTGATACTGGACTTTAACCTATACGCTAATTAGATATGTTCCACCACAGGGTGCCTTGGCCATGATGTTTATCACAAGGACAGAAAAGCGAACTAAACACTGTGAGTGAACATTTTCTCCTATAGTTGAAGCACAGAACCTACAAGTAGAATTGATTATGCCCTTCTGTTTAACTCTCTATCAGTGCTATTATTCTAGATCTAGTTAATATGGACACTTGTCTGCCGAGAGTAGAAGTGTTGATCTTGTCTGTAACATTTCCTCCTCTTGAGACCCTTCTCCATCTTAACATTGGAGCTTTCTATATTGAACATCCTTGAAATGCCTGAATTTTATTCATCCAACTCCACCCTGAATTCAATCCATCTTATGCTATTGTTAAAATTCTGTATCTCTCTTCTATCTTCCATATTCTGTACTCTCATTTTGCATTTTTTCCATGCAGATAGAGAACTTTGACTCAGACTTAAATTTGATTATTTCTGCCTCCTGATTATAAATATTTCTTCCTCAATGCCTATAACTTGAATATGCAAAGACTTTAAATTGGAATCCAGCCTGATTCCTGATCTTACTTTTTCAGCATCCTCCATACATTAGGCTTTCTCTTTCATAATGAATCGCCTGCCATTTTTCAAAATACTATTATGTTTTAAGAAAACTTTTTTTTGGTACAACACCTATAATCTTCTTCCTCCACTTGGAAAATTCTAATTCATATTTCAGGGACCCACTCCTGTGTTTCTTTTCTAGACATCCTCCTGATTTCTGCAGACATTGGGACTTAAGGGGTCTGTCTCTGTTGCTGTCTCTCTCTTGAAACACTGACTGCATTTTATAATCCAATACCCATGTGTCGTTTATCTGTGTCATTTGACAGTGACCATAGGACCAGAAGCATTGGAATCTTCTAATATTTTACTAAAAATATAGATTCCTGTGCTACTCCTGTAATGGATGAATCAGGGTGTCTTTTAATGAAGCCCAAGACTCCTCTTGATTTTAGCTTACCTAAAGTAACTTTTATAAATATTAAACTGAAGTAAAGTATCAGATCCTTGGGGCAAGATCAGATTGCACCTTTCTCTTATCTCCACCAATTAACTCACAGGCCATGTTTGACATACTTTCCTTAATAGATAGTGATTTCAAATGAATGTATATTATTTATCTAACACACCATTATTTATTCAACACATAATTAACTTTGATTACTACTGTGTTATTAGCAAGTTTCTAACAGTTTGATGTTTTGTGCATGCTGTGTGGAGGCTTGAAGAACACGCTATAACATTTCAAAGGGAAATGTAGACTTACATTCCTTACACAATCTTTTGAAAAGAGAAAAAAATAAAAGCAAACTTCAATCTCCATTCAGGAAAGAGGTTTCCTGTATTAGCTAAGATATGTATGAACAATAAAGAAATACTAGAAATACTTTAAAACACAACCCCAGAAAATTCTCTAGGGTGTAAACCTCCCCTAGAAACAGCAGCAAGTGTAACGGGTTGCATTTCTACTCACATACATCTATATTGGTTTTTCTCACTCAGTGGGTGCTCACGCGTGTGTGCTCCATGACACTTAACTTTAAAGTCCCTTTTCTCTGTCATTTCTTACTAAAAGTGATAACCCATATATTTTAAAAATAAAGGTGTTCCTTTTCCCTGGAATTGGCTCAGCTTGGCCTAATTCTGTAACCAGACTCTTTCTTCCATCTTTAGGTTCATCCCAGTTCTATGCCTCCACTATCTCTTATGTTCTACAAAAGGCCCCTGTCATCACTGTCCCCCATGGCTAATTAGCCAAACTCCTGAGTGGCTCACAGACCCTATGGAAGTTAGAGGGTGCAGGAAAAGTCTCAGTGGCAGAAACTAAGAAATAGAAACCATGAGAAAGAAAAGATCATGGTCTCAGGGTTTGCTTTAGAGCATTTTGGTCCAGCAGTTGAAAAAAGCCTGAAGTTACAGTAAAGAAAAAAGGGAAGAGCAAGACCTCATCAACTTCAAACTTCACTTTGTAGCCTACTTCATTAGAGTCAAGGTAAACTACATAACAGTCACTAAAAGTGCAAATGTGATTACTCTTTCAGGACTAAAAAGACCCAGGCACTCATATTCTACTTGCAGAAGAAAATGGGATAAAAATCTAAACCCAATCTTGAGGAAAATGGTCCTCCAACCCTCTTACATCCCCCTCCCCTTGTGTGCCATAGTATATGTCATCTTTATGAGTCAAGTTCTTCCTGCTTTCGTACAACCAACAAAAATTAAAAATAGACAGACAACGTAGTCCTGTCCTTGAGTCATCCAAACAATCAAGCTTCAAGGCCAAACCAAAGGCTCTGTATACCTTACTTGAGGAGGAGGCAAGGAGAAGGATCTTGCTGAGAACACCTGCCAAAAGCCCTGCTATTGCCTGAAGCGTAACAAGCAACAAAACTTTGCTTCATTAACAGCATTAAAATCATTTCCCAACAGAGAAATAATCACAGAATGGGAGGAGATAATCTGCTAGTTTCTGGTGAGTTAAATATTCTCAGTCCATGTGTGCTACTCACATATTATTTTCATAAAACTATGGTGTAGATAATGTACATTATTCCACAATTTTTACAGAATAAAGTGAGACTCAAATAAATGTTGGGCACACAAGTATTCCTTGGCTGTAAGGAGAAAACATATGTAGTATTATATTAGTGACTATTGATAAAGTCTGATATATGTAGATAGAATTGTCTGGTACAGTTGATTACAATTGGACTGCTTGTTTACACTTGGAAGGCAAACTGTAAACAATGACTGATTTGTTTGTTTTTTATTACAATGGACTGCATATATATACATATATACATAATTGGTTATTTTATATATTTACATTTTAAATGTTATCCCACTTTCTGGGTTCCCTTCAGCAAATCCCCTATTCCGTTGCCCTCCCTCCTGTTCCTATGAGGGTGCTCCCACACCCACCTACTCCCACCTCACCACCCTAGCATTCTCCTATGCTGAGGCATTGAGCCTTCATGGGACCAAGGGCTGCCCGTTCCATTGATGTCAAATAAGGCCATCCTCTGCTACATATGCAACTGGAGCCATGGGTCCTTCCATATGTACTCTTTGGTTGGTGGTTTAGTCCTTGGGAGATCAGGGGGGAGGGGGTCTGATTGGTTGATATTGTTGTTCTTCCTATGGGGTTGCAAACCCCTTCCGCTCCTTCAGTCCTTCCCCTAACTCACATTTTCTTAAACTAAATTTTTTTTTTGTGTGTTTTTTTTTTTGGTTTTTTGAGACAGGGTTTCTCTGTGTAGCCCTGACTGTCCTGGAATTCACTCTGTAGACCAGGCTGGCCTCGAACTCAGAAATCTGCCTGCCTCTGCACCCCAAGTGCTGGGATTAAAGGTGTGTGCCACCACCCCCAGCTATTAAACTAAATTTTTTTATGGTGATAATATTTTTTACAAGTTCTGGTTCTTGTTTTTAAATGAAAAAATTATTCCTGTGGTTTCTTAGTCCAGACTTTCAGAAAAGCCATTCTGAAGAAAAATTTTTTAAGGGACAATTACTTGGGTGGATTACTGTGAGCAATTAAAAATATCTGGTTTACCAGATAACCAATTTGCTTTTAATTATGATCAATTTAATTTGATCAGAAACCTGAGAATCTTCTTGCAAACACACCCACCACAATTGAGATTTCTTTTTAATTATGTGTCCATAATAGGCAGGGTTTTCTAGATGAGCATAACCAATAGGTTATATATGTGTTAAAAAGGTGATTTATTGAATTAAGATACAAGATAGAATGATTAGTCCAACAATGGCTGTCTGCATGTTGGAGAGGCAGAGAGCCCAGTAGCCACTTAGTCCAGAAGGTTTGCTGCTGCAGTCATTCACCATTTAAAGTCTGGGAGCTCCATGAGCCTACCTTAGAAGGATAAAAATGTTGGAGTCAGATGTTGGAGGATGCCAACAAAAGCAACATTAGATGCTCTCACTCAGGAAAAAAAAAAAAAGCTACTTTTTTTTTCTCAAACCTTTTTTCTATCTGGGCCACTCATTGGAAGGTACTGCCTACTTTGACTGTATATATCCTTTTTTCAGGACACACTTCTCTGACATTTTCTCACAGAAATACCCACGGATGTGTCTCCTAGGTGATTCAAAATACTGTCAAGTCTATACTCAAAATGAAGCATCACAATATTATTCACAAATATAAACACAAATTTTGTACTTCAGTTATTCATTCAGCAAACACTTACGAGGTACCTCTAATCTTAGCCCTGGATATATGCAAGAGTAAATAAAAAGGAAGAAATGCCAGTTCTTGTAAAACTTATATTCAGCGAGGAAATAATACTCAGAATAGTTGGTAGAAGATAGTTCAGTGGTCAAAGCACCCCCACACATGCACACACACACGCACACCACATGTATGTGAAGCAAATGGGAAGAGAAACACCAATGAGTAATATCTTATAGAATTGAGAAATGCTATAAAAGATAAACTACCAAGAATAGGATGACAGGAGTGACAAGGGCCAGAGAAAGCCTAAGATGATGGTATCCGGTGCAGGGACAGAAAGCCTTCCTAGCAGCTTCAGGTTGTTGAACGGGAATCACAGCATCAGAAGTAGGCCACCTTGTATGATTTCTTTTCCAGGGAGCCTCACTTGAGGTTCCAAAACAGTACAAGCAATTGTGACTGCCATAGATAGCTTGCCACAACTAGATAATGAGACACTATTCTTGAAGAACACATGCTGTGCTCATGAGGCAGAAAGAATCCAGGTGAATGGGACTGGAAGCTTCCTCTGATAGCTAGCTCTCACATTGCCAGAAGGTGCTAGGCATGGTGCTGGGGAACAATGGTTATCAACAGTTTTACTCAGATGTGGATCCTGTATACAACACCACTGATCACCCAGGCAAGATATTCCCACGGGTGCCATACTGGTATGTCACTTATAGAGGTAACCAACCACTTTCTCATTTGGATTTGAGACTCACTCCATAGGAAGAATTCACACCTAATAGTATCAGCCCAAACAAACAAACAAACAAACAAAAAAAACAAACAAAAAAACAAACAAAAAAACCATGGCCGGGGAGGTCATTAGTCCTAGTGGAGAGGTTACCACTGTTGTTTTGCAAACTGGACACTATACCTTCTAAATAATTATGTTTGCGTCTGTAGATTAATGCTGCTATCAGCTTTGGTCAGAAAAACTTCTTTAGCAGTTATTAGTAATAACTGCAGAAATGTATAACTGGTCACAATGCTGAGAATAAATGACTATTCTGTCATAAGTGAGACATCTATATCAGGATTAGGGAGCATCTCAGGGGAGTGGGAGAGGGGAATGCACAGGTCCCAAGCCTCTCTGAGGATTTATAGTTGGTTGATGATTGATGGGGAGAGAAAGACATCTTCATCAGTGGTGTAGTGACCAGTAAGGCATGCACGCTCCTATAAATGATCCCTAAGAGAGCTCATTAAGTCATTTAAAAAAATGCAAAGAGGAAGTAGTTGAAAAGAAGAAGGGTATCTGGCGATAGGAGGGGACAGACGTAAGAGACATAATGGTTGTGGAATAGGATCAAAATGTGATGTGCGTGTGTATGTAGGTATGTGTGTGTACATGTGTTCATGTATACATGTGTGTGTGTGTATGTGTAAATGTCAAAATGAAACATATGTGTCAATAAAACCATTAAAAATAAAAAAGAAGAGGGAATGGTGGACATGAGAAATAAACCTAAAGAACAAATTGCTATTGTTATCTCGAAGGGAAGTGGTTCCAACGCAGAGAAAAACAAATAGCACAGTAGCCCGCAGGAGAGCCATGGCTGCAGAGTTTGAGGAACAGTTGAGAGAAGCAGTCTGGAAAGTAGATAGTCAGAAAGACCCAGTGGGGCTTGCAGCCACTGTACGGTCCCTGCCATTATTTGGAATGAGAGGAGAAGCAATTGCAGGATTTTAAGTAGCATGATAGGATCAGACTTCTATTTTTATATGATTGCTTAGGTGTTGTGAAAGAGATATGGTGGGAAAATGGCTGGCCCTGGGAGGTCGGAGTAACCTGTTCAGGTTGCCATGACAAAATACCCACAAAGAAATGGCTTACAAAGAGCAGAGGTGTGTTTCTTCATGTTTCTGAGGCAGGAAAAACTGAGAAAGAGACACAAGTATATTGGTATCTGTGAGAATCCACTTCCAGGCTCTATGTCAGCCGTCTTCCCTCTAATATGGGAGAAGGCACCCAGGCCTCTCTTGGGCTCCTGGAGGCCAATCTCAACAGGAATGTGTTTGAGAGATGAAGGTAAGAACCAGAGTGAAGTAGCACCAAGAGACTGTGCCGCATTGAGAACTTAGCTCATGGCTCCTTCTTGACTTGGTCTTAGCACAAATATTGTGCTTTGGTTACATTTTAAGATGTGAGGAATAACATTTTGGTAAGCTAGTAGGAATGAATACTCTAATAATAATTGATCCTCTAGTAAAGGGGAAAAATACTTAACAACGTAGAAATAGAAGATTGGCCTTCAGATCAAAAACGTTGGAAACACAGAAAGACAGGGGTGAGTGGCCCAAGCTTTTCACCAGCTGGTGAAAAGAATGGAATTTGTTGATAGCATGAAAGATACTTGAGGAACCGCTAGCCTTATTATTCCTGGGGTTTGGCAGTACACTGGGAAGCCAAGTCCTAAGATGAGCCTGGTGAAGAGACAGAAGTGGTGGAGGCTGAAGGACAAAAACAGGAAGCAACGGTCAAGGCCGATGGCTCACAGTTATTTGATTTAAGAGTTTCTGAGTGAAAGTAAAACAGATTCAGTAGAAACCTCACACTGGATTTTGGATTTTTATTTTCTTGTGGTGCTGTGTTGCATGGTGTCCCTGAGAACCCAGAGAAAAGGAATCCAGTCTGTACAATGTGCTGTGTTCCCACACTATCCACTCAGTCTAGTAGAAGAATTTAAAGGACCTTTAAAAAAAAATCCCCTCTAAAAGCACCTTTTAAAGTTGCAATATTTTCAACGTATAAAGGGTTAACCTGCTCATGAGCCAAGGAACGTCTGTAACCTCCACAGAAAGTGTAAGAATGAACGAGTCTGAGACACAGAGGTCTACAAACACTTTCAGATTTCCCTCCAGTCATTGCCAATTGTGTGAGTGCAGATAAGGAGTGGAGGAGAGATAGAGAGAGACTCAACAAAGGATGAAAGTTTGTCAAATCACTATTCTGACAAGGAGACAGGAAGAGGAACTGTGATATCACGTGAGCATGTGCATTCTGGCAACAGATAATGAAAGTGAAGGCAGGCTCTACAGAGAGTCTGGAGAAAGGTGAGGGCCGTAAAAGGGTGGCTTGATCTGACAGTGTTCAGAGAATGCTGTGAGCATCGTTCTGGAGGTAGTAGGCACCACCCGAAACCACGAAAGAGTCAAGGAACTGAGATGGATGAGTTAGGTTTGGCTGTGTGTGGATATTTACACGTCGAGGGTTGTTACTGGAGGGATGGCAAAGATCCGGAATGAACCAAAATCTCTAAGAAACTCATTTAGAAGTTGACTCAGATGGAAGAATGAATGCTATGGCTCTATTTGGGGGGGGGGGGTGTATTTTACTTAAAAGTCGAAAACTGCTTTGAAACTTGAGGCACATTTGGATTTTACCTATCTTTCTTCTTTGGGATCCTGTTTTCTGTATCCTGTTTGCATGTCTCCGGAGTTCTCGCTTTCACAGCCTATTGCTGTCGGTTTATTCTTTTCTGCTTTAACTATCATTTTCAACACCTCGGTGTTCTTTCTGCACCCCTTCCTCCATAGTTTCTCTCTTAAATATCTCAGGACTTCTTGATGACAGAGCAAAGATTTTTTGACGACCACAAGTAGAAAGATGGATGGGGGGTCAATAAATGAAAAGAAGAGAGAGAGGAAAACATGGCTGACACATCTAATTTGTATCATCTTCTGAAATCAGTTCTACCCAACTATTTGCTGAATATTTTTTTTTCTAACATAGCCATGGCATATTTGCATTTGGACGTGGCGGAAAAGTGAATTCATGAGGCTCGATAGCTGAGCATTACCTGAATAGATACAAAATGCTCTATGATGTGTGCAATTGGGTAGGGGAAATTTGATTACACATTCTGAAAATGTACTTGGAGCTTCTGAAATGGATGCTGTTCCACAGAATAGCAGCAAATAATGATGATTACTGTGGCATCTACTCCCCGTAACGACAAATGAAAAATCAGTTCCTTTCATGACTGACTCAAGCCTTAGACTTTTGCTATAACAGAGCCCTGCTTAATAATCAGTAAAAACCTATTATTATCTACCTTACCAATGCTGAACATAGTAGAGAGCTTGCCAATTAGCATTTAAAAAATATTTAGGGTGTAGACAGTGACCTTAATTGCAAAACATTGTTTTATAAAAAGAGACAGGAGGTCATTAAAGGACAACTGGTCAGCACACATTCCTAAATGCTGAGTCTGGTGAGCAGAGATCTTGATAATGGAAATCAGAGATAGGCACAAAGAGGATGTATTTTTAAATTGTAACCCTCTTTATAGACTGATTGTAATTAAGCATTTAAATTAAACTTTTTCTAGGTCCCAAGACTTTACCTCGGTTAATCTGGCATGCCTTAGTAGCAACACTAAGACAAATTCAAGAGTAAATAATGAGTAGATCTCTCAAGAACCACACTGAAAGAATTTTCCTTTCATTTTCTAATAGCAAACAAACAAACAACAAACAAACCACATCACTACCACCATCACCAACAAAAACCTCCATCCCCACCCCTAACTTTGTTGTATCATTTATCTGGCACAATTTCTTGCTTGTGATATGTACCAAAATCCCTTTTGGTAACATCATTAGTTGGGCTGTAACTGGCAGCCTTTCTGGATTTCCTTCTTATATTTGGATCTATTTTCTCAACAGAACTGGTACTCCTCAGAATTAGGTTTTAATCACTACTTACTTGTTAGATCGGAACGACTGGATAACAGTTTACTTCTTTCAATAACTATATAATTCCTATCATGGTCCAAACACATTTGTACCCAAGGACTTCTTTGTCCAAATATGGGAGAATAAAGATAGGAAACACATTTGGTCAAAGTCATATGCTAAGGTGAAGTTATGGGATACAGGAAAATAGAAGCCCTTCATTGTCTACGTCTTTACTACTGAGAACATGATCTGTAGAGTATCTGTGTATCACTCAGCCTCTGCTTAGAAACACCCACCCTCAATTACAGACTCTGTCTCCAGCTCTGATGCACTGAAACAGAATCTGCATATTAAGAAGACCTCGGGTGGCTGGTATACACGTTAGAATTTTAGAATTGTTGATCTACAGGATTTCTTGTAGTTGTGGAGAAACAGAAAATAAAGACACAGAAATAATGTAATAAGCATAACATCCATTCACCCTTTGCTGACCTAGGGATTAGAGTCACAAGAATTACAGTTTCACAAATACTTTTCTAGGGCCCAGCACTGAATGAGTCGATATAGGATTTCAAAATATGTGAAATTTCTTTTGTTTAATATTTATATGCGATTCCTGTAAAAGGTCTGCAAGGTATAAGACATGCATAGAGTGCATTCAGACAGTTTATAATGGTGAGACGTATTTCCATCCCTTACAATTTGCCTAATGTCAACATGATCAGCTAAGTCAACATGATTTACATTCACAGACCAATGTGGAAGGAATGGAAATATAATATTATGATATAAATTATGAATAGCATTGCAGTTAGAAAGGGGAAAGCCCAGGTGCCTTAAAGACCCACCGAGTCATTCTTCAGGAAGACAACTGTGAGAATGAGTGAAGTATCTAGAACATTCATGATGGACGGCAAGAAGGAAGCAATTCCAGAGGATGGTTTAGAAAAGTCTGAAAGCGTGAAGTGAGATTTGGCCACTTAGGGGGCATCGTGTTTCTTTGCAAGAAACCAAGTATCATCTGCAAGAAAATACATAAGGCTATCTCTACCTAGACCGTCATTTCCAAGAGCAACTCATAGGGATAGAAAAGCATTTAACTCATGGGGGAATACAGTCGGGTGTATTCACCAGAACCCATCTCCTAACACAGGCCATAAAAAGGTAGGGCCCACATTTCTAGATATGGGAAGACCTAGCCCAGAGGGAAAGCAGAGATGTAGAGGTCAAAGTACTGGGAATTAATTCCCAACACATTGTTGATGTTAAAGTGTAATATTGGCCATGGTAGCCCTCTTCCTTCCACAGTAAAGAAGTAAATTATTGCATTTCTAATTTTGTTCTGGCTAGCACATGTAGGCCTCATCCAGCGTCCCTTACTCCTCCACAGATCCCCAATGTATACGCCCAGCACAACTGCGTCTCTTATAGAGAAGAAATCAAACAATGTGGGTAGTTGCTTGTAAAGTCCTACGATGTGCCTAAAGAGTCTACAATTTCTGATTTTTCCAAGATCGACACCTTAAAATTTTTTGTCACACATTCTCCTTAAGCACAGTTCTTGCATTTGGATTCACAGGGGGAAAAACTCAAGCTTGAAATCATGTGGGTGTTGAAATCAAGGCATTGGATAATTTGCCTACCTTCTCTGAGACTTAACTTCCTGGATTGCAAACGATGCTAAAGCTGACTTTGTAGGAATTGTAAAGATCACGAGTAGCTTATAGAAAGCCCAAGAAGGATAGTTTTATATAGTTATAAAAGGTAGGTTACATGGCTGTGCTGGCTAGTTTTATCTCAACTAGACATAAGTTATAGTTACAACAGGGGAGGGAACTTCTAGTGAGAAATCGCCTCCTTAAGATTGGGTTGTAGGCAAGCCTGACAGATATTTTATTAAGTAGTGATGTTGCCTCCCTCAGCCTACTGTGAATGGTTGCCACCTCTTGCCTATCGGTCCTAGTTGCCTTAAGAAACCAGGATAAGTAGGCTGTAGGGAGCAAGCCAGAACACAACACCTCCCACGGCTCTTGGATCAGTCCTTGCTTCCAGGTTCTGCCTTATTTAAGGTCCTGCCTTGGTGTCCCTCAATGGACTGTGATTCACCATATGTAAACCAAAGCAAAGCAAAGCAAAGCAAAGCAAAGCAAAGCAAAGCAAAACAAAAACAAACAAACAAAGAAACCAACAACAAAAACCTTTTCCACCCCAAGTTGCTTTTGGTCATGGTTTTTTAATCATAGCAACAGTAACCCTAACTAAAATGGCCGTATCGGGAGCCAATCACGCATGCTCCATGTGTATGTTTAAATGCATGTCTTCATTAGTCTCCTAATCTACATTGTAATTACACAGTTGGTTATGCTGGGTGTCTACTCTCCCCACTCTCCACAGAATCTTCTGTTGGCTTCCAACACCATTCTTCCCACTGTTATCTTACACGGGACATGTATCTCTTGGCAATTATATGTATGAAAGGAAGACCATGCGTACAACGGGAGGAAGCAAAAGCTGTCTATGGAGCATAAACTTTCACCTCTGCCTACTCATTCCACCTATGCTTTGAAGAAAGAAAGAAATCTAAGCATAATTCATTCAACTTCATTCATTCTCTCTCTCTCTCTCTCTCTCTCTCTCTCTCTCTCTCTCTTTTATGGAGAAGGGATGTGACGTGATATTTATAGCAGGTCCTCTATAAATGTAAACATGTGAATGGCTGAATGATGATACTCTCTCCATTTACTAATTCCTAAAGCAAATGTAATCTGTCACTGTAATATGCATAGAGGGATGAAAACATTTTTAATTACATAAGTATATTGTAAAGTTGAGATGCGTTAAATACATATATACTGCTAACTACTCCGGGTGATGTCAATCATAATCCAGTACTGGAATTTATAGTCCAGCATCTTGGGCCAGCAACAGTGGTACTACCTGAGAACTTACTAATGACCCAGACCTACTGAGTCAGAACCTGCCTGGTTCAGTTGTACACAGAAGGTGGAGAAATACTTGCCTCAGGAACTCCCTCAGAGAACACTGTTCTCAGGCCCAGAGATCTGAAAGAGCCTTAAACTCCACAAGGAGGTAATCAGGTAGGTAGGAAGATGGCAGGCATGGAAATGAAGCTCATAGCAGGTTACCAATATGACATTTGTTTCATTATTATGAAGTTTTCTCAATGATTCTTGGCTTGTAATTCCCACTATAGGACAGGCCACAGAAACTAGAATTTTCTTCTTTAAGGTGGACTTAAGTAATTCTAATCCTCACCCACCTGTCTGAACCCATCTTGACTGATGAGAGGTCACAAGAAAGTCCTCATTCAAAAGAGGGCCGGCTCTGTACAACAGAGGGAAGGGAACCTCACAGAAATCAAGAAGAATGCTGAATCACGCAAGCCTTGCTGAGTTTCTACACCAAGTCTAGTAGCATAGGATCATACATGGTTCATCCATGGCCATGCAGTATGTGGGTTACTATAATGTTCAAAAAGGAGGGGAGAGGAACAAGATTTATAGAGGGTCTGAGTAGCTCAAGACCTGAAGGCTCAGAAGAAGGTAGCAGTCATACACTGATTTCCATCCATATCCCTGGGAGGCCTGCTCTTTTCTAAAGGAAAATGAAAGAATACTGGATCTGGGGGAGAGGAGTGGTGTGAGGGCTGGAAGGAAGCAAGAGAGGGGAGGCTACAGTTAGGATGTATTTATTGTATGAGAGAAGAACAATAAAATGAGATAAAAAAAAATAAGAAGAGACGGTAGCAAGAACTCATTAACATAGAGGAAAGGTAACACATTCAGGATCCCCGGGGTCAGATGCTCCTGTGCTCACAGGCTTCGGTCCTGTGTTTCTTCTCTTTATTTGGTTGCTTGTTGTTAGCTAGAAAATATCTTTTATTAAATCTACAATGTGACAAAAGAAAAACATTCCTTTATAATAAATTAATAAATATAAGAATGTAAGGTGCTCCAAAATCTCTGAGCACCTCTAGCCACATATTCAGATTTGAGGGCACAGAGGATAAAGGGGAGGAGAGGGAGAAACAATGTATCACACTGACACATTTACCTTCATTCCATTGCCAGCATCATTTTTTTTTCCCAAGACAAACACGACTTTCACCAGAGCTTTGGCTGCCAAAGACAAAATAAAAATGGCGGTGTCACAAGTGCACAGAAGGGCTTGAGAGAGACCCCTTCAGGTAACAACCCTTGGTATGCAAGCTTAAGGGCCTTGCAGCATGTCCAAAGCCAGGCATGCTCACATGCGTGCCTGTAACTCCAATGCTGTCTGTGGTGAAGACAAAGGAGTTACCGGGGCTTGCTAGCCACCCACCTAGCTCCAGGTACAACAAAAGACCTGTCTCAAGGGAATAAGACAGGACCTAACTTCCCCCTCTGTGCTCTGCACATGCACATATAGGCATGAACACAGGCCTACACATGAACACATA
Source organism: Montemys delectorum (assembly GCA_019843815.1). Lineage (NCBI taxonomy): Eukaryota > Metazoa > Chordata > Mammalia > Rodentia > Muridae > Montemys > Montemys delectorum. Next base: position 17,123 of record JADRCD010228519.1, read on the forward strand.
CCTCACAAACATACACACACACACACACACACACACTCGTTACCATCCTGGGAGATACGCGCTACATACCCATATACTCCCATACATGATTGCTTGTGTGAGCCTAGACATGGAGTCATAGCTAAATTTATGAACACTTGAAAGTTAGTAGCGAACAGAATACACTGCACACACTCCTTTCTGTACAGGGGCTTCACTTGCACAAAGTGGTTCCTCAGAACAAACAAACAAACCACACCCCGGCTACACAGTGGTGGCACATGACTTTAATCCTCATGACTCAGGAGGAAGAGGCCAGAGGCAGGCAGATCTCTGTGAGTTCGAGGCCAGGCTAGTCTACAGAATGAGTTCCAGGATAGCCAGAGCTACACAGAGAAACAGTCTCCAAACCAAACCAAACCAAACCAAACCAAACCAAACCAAACCAAACC
>JADRCD010228519.1:17563-32263 GCA_019843815.1 Montemys delectorum
CCAAACCAAACCAAACCAAACCAAACCAAACCAAACCAAACCAAACCAAACCAAAACACAACCAACCAACCAACCAAACAAATAAGCAAAAAACACATCCTGGACAAGTTTCATACTCTCTAATATATGCATATATGTTTAGGGCTTTTCAATCCACTCCACACAGATATACTTAATTTTAAAATGGATAGACCGATATTTATGCAAGGTCCACTCACGTAAGTATTTATGACTTCACTTGCCTTAGAAATGAGTTACACTTTTTAATTGCTTCCTACTACTTCATTTTTCTCACTTAGCTTCTTTATGTGTTTTCTTGGATTGCTTCTCCCTTCTGGAAAGCTCTCTTGCTATTCTAATCTCTGATATACATACTTGGTAAACAGAGAATGACTGAAGGCTGAGATCTCTGTAGACAGAATATCTGCTGTAACAGGGAAAGGCTTAGAATTTATAATTAGAAGTCTATTTCAGGTTCCTTCAGAGGACTGCTGCAATTCCTTTCAGGGGTGTCTTGACTGCCTGGAAATTGGATGTCATTGAGGATTTTTTGCCCTCTCTTGTTTCCCTGGCAACAGGTTGGCGATACAGCAGCTGAAATCCACTGTCTCCCTGGAGATGCTGGTGTGGGCAGGTGGCAAACCACTGGTAATGGCTGCAGTGAATACCAAACTCACCAAAGCTTTTCATTTCAGTCCCCACAAAAGCATCCTGTGAAGGGACCTACACAACAGAAGAAAGGCTTTACAATATAATTATTGACAGAATGCTCAGTGAGGGAAGTGTTCTCTCTCCTTTTGAAATAGCTTCCTTTTGCACATATCACTTAATAGTGAGTGCTAACACGTACATGCTTCAGGTAACTATACAACAATTCTGGGCTAGAGTAGCATATTGGAAAATCTGTTCTGTGTGAATATAAAGTCTGAAAGAAGAGGAAAAGTGGCCATAGGACCCTTTCCTCTGGACTCAGGTCAGACATATGGTGCTCTTTGGACAGACATATCTAACAGCCATTCTTCATGCCTCCCATGGCTTGTTGAAACAAAGTGTGTCTGAAATGGGCAAAGAAAACGTGGAAGGATTGTAAATGTGCCTCATTTGTCAGTGTTCTTGCCTATGACACATGAGACAGGGGGTACCCAAGGAAGGAAGGTGAGTTGTAAGGAAGCACGAGTTAGGGGTAAACCTATGAGGAAGCTGAGGGGACAGCTAGATACAGCTGTTAAATACAGATGGGCAAAACAGCCGGGAGACGTATGGACCCTAAACCAAAGTTTACATGGCTCAGCCACTCAGGACTTTATATAAACATGGCAAAATGATACTCAAGTAACAAAAACCATAAAGAGGTTAGTGAAACAGGTGAGCAGGGAGATCAGAATCCTACAGATAAATTCCAAATAGTTGAAAATGTAGCCAATTTTTTTTTTTTTAAAAAAGAATTGAATTCAACCATTTGCTAGATTTCCATTGAGAATAAATCCGTACAAAAGAGTGACTATGGATTTATTTAACCTTTATACAGGGGCATAGACAGCATGAGGGTTGGGTGGTGTCTGGGACACAGATGGGAAAGCCTATGCTCAAAAGGAATGGGGATGTCAGTGGCTAGGAGTGCTGGTGTGCTATCGGAGGAAATAAAGTGCCAATTATAAGCATCTGAACCAAAGATGATGAAGCGACTATGCACTCTAGAGCCATAATAATACCACGTCTCCTCCAAGAAGCATGGTGAAAACGTATCAACTTTGCATTACCTACATTATCACTTGTAAATATTCTGGTGTCAAGTTCCTTGTGAAGTCCAGAAAAGAAATGTTCATGTCACTTGGTTTTTCATCCTTCCATTTATGACAGGACGTTCAGGAACTGAAGAATAAATATCTTGGGGAAAGACTCTTTTGTACAGCAGTTTGAAAGAGCACACTCACTGCCCTAGTCTTTTGATCCCCCAATTGACATGAGCAGCACAGCTCAAATAAAAATTAAAGTCCTAGATTTCCTGGGAGGAAAGTATACATGATGTCGGCTACGAAGCATAAGAGCAAGCAGTGGATTCTCTCTGGACGGATGCAATAGCCGGCTAATTGCATTGGCTTCCGTTTGGTGGGCCACTCTAGAAGAGCCCAGAAACAAAATGAAGGCAGACACCCTGGGTTTAACCCTGCTTTCAGTCACCTTGCTCCTGCTCAGCTCTGAGCATAGCATGCTAATCATTCAAGAAATGGCAACCTAAGAGCTGGTGGTGTGTAACCAATATCATTCCTCTTCCAGGCTTGTGGCCCAAAGACTAACTGACATGTTATAGCATCAGCTTTTACAATGTTTGGTTCCCATAGGTGTACCCAAAAGGTTCCAGTCTTTGTTATAAACCTGCAGTCACCTTAGATTATAGGGGCCATAGAGCCTTGTGGAGAGTCACTTTATGATGAGCTCACTCCATCAACGGGGACAAACTGACCCGTTGCTGCCCTTCCCCAGCACAAGTATTCATTTCATGGGAACCAGTTCCCCCCCTCCCCCCAAGGTGATCAGAATTTCTCTAGAGTTCACCTAGCAGCATTAGGAACGAGATGATTGCCAAGGAGACAACGTTTGGGCCAGCACTGCTTAGTTCTGCTTGCCTCTCGCCCACGCTCCTCTCGGCACTCTGAGGTAGGCTGACAGGTTGGATGCCCATCTCCTGACCATACCTGTGTTGCTTCAAAATTGTTTCTTGCCTTTCCACCTACCAAAGATCAAATGGGATCTCTTCCATTTGATTTCTAGAGACAGTGGCTTGAACTAACTTAGGAGCATTCCAAGGGAGTCAGGCATCCAGACTACGATTCTGATTATAACAGATGCCTTCCTATGACAGTAATCTTAGTTGCTAGTCAACTGCAGAGAAGTGTCTAAGAGACTGGGGAAACTCTGTTTCTTAGTGGTGTCTTTGAAGACCTTTATGTAGGGGAGAATGTCCATCTAGAACATGAATAGCACCTTCCGAGAGTCTGCCCTGGGGAAATAAGAGAAAAGAAGAAAGCCAGTCAGAGAAGGCATTCTCTTCCTCTTCACTTCCTGGTGGGCTGGCAGGATATACTTCCTTCTGTCACGCCCTCCCCATCATGATGGCTAAAACCCGTGTAGCTGACTCCAAACAAATCCTTCACCTTGTAAACTGTTTCTCTTGAGTCTTTGGTCACATGATGAAAAAGCTAACATACCATCTAAAAAGAACAACTCTGCCTTTTAAATCAAATGGTGGCTTTTTTGCACATTTCAAATTATCTTTTAAAAATGTGATCTGTGATTCAACTCTGAATTGGCCTCTTTCAATATCTATCTTTACCCCACTCACTACTCCAGGAGTCTATATGGAGTTTGTTGAAGTGGAATAGAAAAGGGAGGCCCTCTAAACTGGTCCTTGGGATCCGGTGTTTTTACACAAAGCTGAGGCTGATAAAAACAGGAGAGAGAGCCCTAACCCATAGCAGCAGCAGCAGCAGCAGCAGCAGCAGTAGCAGCAGCAGCATCAGTGTGTGACAACTGAGCTTGACATTCACCCCAGCAGAACAAGACAGAACCCCTGGGATGATGAACTAGAAATTCAAAGTGTCTATAAGACAGTAAAAGTGAATTCTGGGCATGCCATGGTAAAGAAAGGACATAAGCATAGCTGGTGCTTGTGAGCTCAACAGGTCTTGGGCAGAACTCCAGGGAGAGAGAAGGAGTTCAGAATGCAAGAGAGAGGCAGCCTGAGATGGAATGAGGAAGCCATTGGTCTTTTGGCTTTATTGCAGAGTTCTGCTCTCCTTGGGAATTTTCAGACATTTTGGTTGGAAGAAAATGCAGGAGGCAAGCATCTCATAACTGACAGGCTTAAAAGGAAGGAAGCCACTCACCTGACAGGAGAGAAAGAAAGAACAGCAGTGCAAGTCAGATGCAGTGGAAGTGCCTGCTTGGTGAGCTAACTGAGATAAATTACCAAGATCAGACAGCATCCATTTGCTAGGTTTAGGTATTTGAGGTTGTGGCTTTGGGACTTGTGTGTAAAAAAGCCTATCTGGAAATTATTGCTATGAAAAGATTCCTTCAACCCCCTCTTCAACATCCTCTGTACTTTTGGAGGAAAACAAACCACACCCCAAACAACCTCATACATCCACCTGGCTACTTGCAAACTTGTGTTTTTTTTTTTTTCAATCCTAAAGAAACTCTGCTAGGAGAGATGCTTGTAAAAGAGAACTGCAGGGGAGCAGTGAGGGACCCGTCCAGGTAGCATATCCATATCCAGGATATGCACACTGACCTTAGGCTGCAGTTCAGAACTATTCCCACAGATAACAGAACCTGAGGACACAGAGATAGGGGCAGGAGGAACTAAAGGCAAGCGCCATGTACAGTCAAAGTGCTTGAGTACAAAGCTCTGTGCACACATAGCTAGTGTGGTTAGGAGCCAGTGCTCTTCTTCTAGAGGACCAGGGTTTGATTCCCCGAACCCACGTGAAAGTTTTCAGATGTCAGTAAGTCTTGAATCCAGGGGATCCAAGATCTTTTTTCTGGTGCCTCTGGGCATTAAACACACATATGGTAACTGTAATATATACAGGCAAAGAATTCATATGCATAAAAGCAAGGAAAGGGCATAGCCTTCCACAAATAAGAAGAGAGCAGGGGTACTTGGGGGCAGGGAGGGCAATGCTGACGAATGTCCAGTCTTAGAGTCCTAGAAATATTTTAACACATGAAATATTTGTGATACTGTGTTTGCCAACTCTGGTATTATTTTCGTGTACCTTCATCCCATGGAAGACTACTTTTGTCTCTGAACACATTTAGCAAAATTTGATTGTTTTTACATTGTGCCCAAGTTGAAAAACCAACTCAGTTTCAACTACCTAAAGAAATCTTTATTGCTTCTGACTTTTTTCCTTGTTATGTTTACTGATGTATGAGGAGGGGGGGTCTGCGTGGCCATGGCACACATGTGGAGGTAAGTGTACAACTTTCCTCTTTCCACCATGTGGATCCCACAGATTGAGCTCGGGCTGGCAGGCTTCACAGCAATGGCTTCCACCCATTGATCCCTCCTGCAGGCCCCCAAATTTACATGTTAATCCAATATTAAATAAGCGCAGCCTTTTAGAAACAAGAGATATCTAGAGAATACAGTATTAAATGATACTTTTCCTAAGTCTTCAATGAGATGAAATGACTTTTTGATTTATGAGAGAAAGTGAATTAACTTTTAAGGCGTGCTCATCCTTTGTTCAAGAACAACAACAAGATCCTTAAATAACTCCGCTAAGGAGGGATGTGTGTGTCTTTCCTCTAGAAAGTAAACACTGCAAGGGAGCTCTCATCTAAATGCAGATGCTTCTCAGTGAGAAGCCAGGGTTGAATTGTAATGTGATTCCAAGCCAGAGAAATATTGCTTCCCAGGCTCCTTAGAGGCCAGGCGGAGTAGGTATATTTATTTTCTCTGTAGGAATTTGGGCTATATCACACCCTGACTGCTTATATACTGGTGAGCGTTTATACATGTTAGCCTGTGTGTGGGTCTTGGTTTGCAGCTGATATATGTGTGTGTGCACGCCCTTTGGATCTTCGTCCAGATCACTGATCTGAGTTCCAGAATGTGGGAAGAACTGCAAGCTCAAATCTCAAGAGAAGAAATGTTCAGGGGGATAGCCAGCTACAGAAAGCCAATGGAGATTCCAGCTCTCAGGAGCCGGAGGTAGGAGGGACGCAAGTTTAAGAACTTCCTGCGCTATGAAACAAACCTATTTTGTGTGAGGTCCTAAAAATCAAGTACTTTTGAAACAAACACAACCAACCATCCAACCAAACAACAACACGCCTCTGGTCTGGTAAACACAGAGTCAGAGTCCCTAGAAAGCGTGCTAGGTATAGAAATACTTGAGGAATGGAACTGGAAACGTAGGACCACACAGAATCTCGTTGACTAATGCTTTTAGCATTATTATTTGTAACAACCCAAAGTAAAAACAAGCCTCGTGTTCTGTAACTAACGAACACATAAGCAAAATGATTGTATCCATGGGCTGGAATTAAATTTCATTGTGGAAAGTCATAGCATTCTATGCATGAAGCAGCATGGATGAGTCTTGAATATACTACTCTAAATGCACTAAGTGAGTCACAGTGGGCAGTGGATTCTATGTTTCCACGTGCATGTGGGACTGAGAACCGGCAGAGCTATAGAATGCTCGGCACTAGAAAAGGTGATAAGGGAACAGGAAATGACTTTCCAAGAAACGGACATGTTCTACAACTAAATTGTGGCAATGCTTCTGCAACTTGGCTAATATATCAAAAAAATCCCAAACTGCAAAATCTAAGTCAGCTAATTGTAGAAACTGTGAATTAAACCTTCATTTTTTAAAAGCATGAATGGCTCAGAATTTGACAAATGTACTTAAATTGGATACAGATCACTATGATACACTGAGTAGCGGCCTGAACTCTGGAACCAGACTTCCTAAACAGGACCATCAACCCTGTCTTTTCATAGATATGACAGAGAGCAAATCCCATCACTCAGCACATGAGTGGAGGTCGGAGAACAATTTTTAGGAGCCATTCCTTTCCTTCTTCCATGTGGATCTAGGGAATGGAACTCAAGCCATGCAGCTAGATAGCAGGTGCCTTTACCAATGAGCCATCTCACAGGTCCAGTGAGAATTTTTTAAAGATTAAAAAAAAAATAAGAGCTCCGAACAGTGCTTGACACTTAGTTGGCCCAATAGGAAACATTTACTATTAATATAATCTTCATCTTTGCTGAAGTGTCACCTTGTTGGTGCCTGAGAACAGGGTCACACTCCAGTGCTAGAAGGTGATAATAATTCCCTTATAGCTGTTATAGCCTGTGGCCATCATCCTGGCAAGCGGCTGACCTCTGAAGAGGTAATGAGATCTGGGGAAGTAGGACATAACTCCTCATCAAGCCTAGCTCCTTCTGTCTGGGCCATGTGGCTGCTGGCACCAACATTCTGTCAATTATAGACTTATTGGAACAGAATCCAGTTGATAGGGTTATATTAGAGCTTAAAGACAAAGGCCTACAAACCAGGGGGTCGTGCAGATAACTAGGGATTGTCTAACAATCCTAGACATGTACCATGTGTGACTCTTGATCTATGCAAATAGACACATCCAGTAATTGTGTTTTTGTCACTCTCTTTTTTTCTAACAATGAGCATTCATGAAAGTCCTACAAAATGATACAGGCTGGACTCAGCACTCTGCCATTGGAAACAAAGAGGAGAGTTTGTGATATCTCCAATGGTGGGCTACCCAGGATGGTAAACTCTGGAAGACGGCCACAGTAACACAAGGTAAGGCCAGCACACATATAATAGGCATTTGATAGATACCAGCAAGCACAACACTTCAATGGGAAGAAGCCCAGCATTACAGAGGAACCTAGATGAACACCACTGTCCATCCAGATGAGGGGAGGACAAGGTCATAAGGTGAAGGTACAATATATACCACCTAAGCAAGTGAGACTCGGGACCATTATGACTGGAGTATTAGGTGACTGTAACCTTGTGCATGCTTTCAGGCTTCAGGAGGCCTAATGATTACTTATTGTGCATCAGATTCTATTATAGCCAAAGTGTTGACTGAGTCTAAAGCATCTCAAATCAGTCCTACACCACCAGCCACATGTAGAAGCTTCCTGGATCCTTCTGGGTCATGTCTCCCCGGGCAACAAACATCCCGTGTTTGCTTTTGTCTTTGTTTTAGTTTTCAGGCCCACACCCTGAGCCAGGGGCTCCTGGAGTACAAGGATGTAGTGTTTTAAATGTCTCCTCTCCTCTCCTCTCCTCTCCTCTCCTCTCCTCTCCTCTCCTCTCCTCTCCTCTCCTCTCCTCTCCTCTCCTCTCCTCTCCTCTCTCCTGTCCTCTCCTCTCCTTGTCTTGCCTCTGCCCTCTTTTCTAGTTGGTTTTTACTTTCTTATAGCTCTTTATGCTTGGGTTAGGTGCCCAGGATGTTGTTACTGCATGCACAAAAGTATCAGTTATGGATAATTTGTGTATGGCAATCTTATTGGCCGATGTGATAGTTAATCAGACTGTCAACTTGATGAGGTTTAGAATCAGCACAGAAACAAAAACCTGGGCCTGTCTGTGAGGAATTATCTAGATGAGGTTAGTTGAGGTGGAAAGATCTGCCCTACAAGTGAACAGTACCCCTTATTAAACAGAGCATTATAAGAAAGGCCAGCCAAGGAAAAAATACAGAGAACTTTGTCCTGGGCCCACAGTGGTAAGAAGCTATGTCAGAAGAGTCACAGAATACCTTGGGTTCCATTCCTGACCCAGGACGCATCCAGTCCTTAGTAGTGTGAGAACTGAAGTCAGCTCTTGACGTGTTTGACCCTATGAGTCAGGATATAGACCGTCCTCTGACTAATCATGCTCACATCCTGAGGGCAGAATTGTTCTTGCTTCATCTTAGTGTCTCTTTAATCTGTCTTTGTGTCCTGGAGACAGGAGAGCACATGGTACTGTTGTGTGCTTAATTTATTAGGATATAATTCATATAATATCTACAAAATACAGCTGTGCTGAGTGAATAAATTTGAAAGCAAACGGGGCTTCCCAAGGTATCCAGCAACTAGACTGTCAAAACCAGTGATATTCCTTCAGGCAAAAGCATGCATTGAGCCCCATACTGTCTTAATCTTCTGCTTGCTTATTGGTGTCTTGTTTGTTTATTCAACTTTGTTGGTTTAGGTGAACTCTTGCTATACATGTCATGCTGACCTCCAACTCACTATGTACTCATAATGCTTAAAATAACGACTTCTGTGACCTACAGATCCCAAGCCATACAGACAGTCCTCTGAGAGGCTCCACCCAGCAACTGACTCAGATGGATACAGACACCCACAGCCAAACAATGGATGGAGCTTGGGGAGGCTTATGGGATAATAGGAAGAACGATTGCATGTCCTGAAGGGAATAGGAATTCCACAGGAAGGCCAACAGAGTGAACTAACCTAGACTCTCAGGGCTCCCAGAATCTGAACCACCAACTGAAGAACATACACGGGGTGGACCTAAGCCTTCCAGCACTTATGTAGAAGATGGGCAGTATGATCTTCATGTGGGTCCTGAACAACTGGAGCAGCGGCTATCCCAAAAGATGCTGCCTGTATGTGGGATATGTTCATCTAGCTGAGCTGCCTTGTCTGCCCACAGTGGGAGAGGAAGACCTTAGCCTCACAGAGACTCGTGCCAGGATTGAGGAATACCTGGGGGGGGGGGACCCACCCACTCAGAGGAAAATAGGAGAGGGGATGATGAAAGGATTGTGGGAGGTGTGACTGGAAGGGGGAGAGTGAGTGGGATGCAAAGGGAATAAGTAAAAATATAAAATCAAATTTTAAAAATGTCAACTTCCTATAGCTTATAATCACCTGGGGCAAGAGTGTCAAAGGAGTGATTATCTTCATCAGGTTGGTCAGTGAGCATCTCCGTGTCTTGACTGATGTAGGAAGACACACCATATTGCTAGTGGCACCACTCCCTAAACAGGATGTCCTGTACTATATAGGAGAAAGGTGGGTGAAAGTGAGCAAACAGTATTGTACACTCATCTCTCTTGGCTCTTGACTGTGGATGTGGTACTGGGCACCTCAGCAACAATGGTCAGAAATTATAAGCTAAGACTATGTGGAGCAGATGAGTCCCGAGTGAGTATATCGTTGACATGAGCATAGCCATGTCTACCCCAATGCCTCAGACCCATGGGCTGGCAATGCTTTCTGTGCCCAGGCTTCAGGAATGGATGTACATAGTATGTGCAGTAAGTACCAATCATAGTTTCCTCTTCCAGAATGAGTGCAGCCTGAGACTGCTGCAGAGACCCCCCCCTCCCCCGTGGAGATTAGCTAACCTGCTTCCTTCTTTAGCTGTTTAAGTAAACCGGCCTCGTTTCTAGGCTGCTGGTGTATCACTATCCCAGTGCATGACCCATCTGGTTCCAGCCTTAACTTACATGTATCATTTCTTCATTCGCTAATGTTTTGAAAGTCAAATGCAAAGCTATGGGGGTTATGGCATCTCCCTGAAGATGCTTTGAGGCTGTTTTTTTTTTTTTAAATCATAGCAATAGAAATAAAATTTTAACAGTAACCTAGGCTAGCCTTGGATTCAGTCTTCCTGCCTCTGCCTCATGAGTATTGGAATCCTGCTAGGATTACACCTTGTTTGCTGATATGATTAGAAAGGAGGGTTTTTTTTTTCCTAAAAATTCTGATGCCAATAAAATTACAGATGTTCATGAAACTAATAAGTAATTATTAATAATAATAACAATGATAATTTAATATTGACTATAAGCTTTCTATTGGCCAGGTCATGCTAATGGCTTCATGTGAGTTTTCTTATTTGTTTTAGAAAGAGGCACCAATATTAGCTTCATCTTATAGCTAAAGAAATCGAGGTTAGGCAAGTTTACGCTGACCAGATTCTATGGAATCTAAGCCTTCACATGTTATACTGTAGCAAGAATTTTCCATTTCTTCTCACAGGGGAAAAAAAATACAGCACCTGTATGTCTTCCAGAATCAAGAGGATGCTTGAATCAGACGCAAAGTGTTATTAAGACATGAGTGTTTGCAACACTCAGAGAAGTGGGTGAAGCAGGACCTCAAGACAGGGTTTTGCTCTCACTGTTCTATTGTAAACCCATCTCACAAGCTGAGATGATATTAGCTGGGATATCTACGGGTATATTTTTTTTCCTACTTCCTCTCTCCAAAGATTTAGGGTACCTACCTTGAGTTTGGCTTGTTTGTCTTCACAGCATCTTCTCTGATGTGGAAATGAGACAGCACATAAATTTTTTTTAACAGTTTCCTTGATCCTTAGAAAATAAGGATCAAACCACACTGAAAGTTATGGTAATATGTGGGGGTGGAAGAAAAAAAATGATGCTAAATCTCCTTTATTTTTTTATTTTTTTAGGCATCTGTCTATTACATGGAACACCCAAGATCTTTAGTTTTTAAAATATTTCCAAGCAGACTTTCAACACCAGCCTAATTTAGGTAGCAACAGAAAGTCACAGAAGGCCCAGAGGCTCCCCACTGGAGATGAATGGATTTAGACAACCACAGATGGTTAAAAGGGGCACTTGTCACTTCAAGTGGACAGAATTTCATCTTGAGTATTTTTTTCTGAGAGGGAATAAAAGCAAGAAAAAAGGGAAAGCTTGGGGTTAAGAGAGGAGAATGGGAATATATGACCCCCCCCCATTTCTATGAACTCAGGTTGAAAAGTAGATATCTCCTACTGTATCTTCAACACATTCCAGAACCTCCCATCACAGTGGTCCCCACAGCAGCACCATCAGGAAATCTAGACACATCAGGTTCTCATGCCTTGTCCATGGCTTGACATACATCTGACCTTCTCTGAACTGGAAAAAAAATTTGTAATACTGTGAAGACAATTTGTTGCTTAATACATGGCAGATCTAATGATAGTGGGGTTTTGTGATTCTCATTCTCTCTTTCTCTCTCTCTCTCTCTCTCTCTCTCTCTCTCTCTCTCTCTCTCTCTCTCCAGGAGAAAGTGGTTTCTTTTAGCTCAAAGTTTCAGATTATAGCCCATCATTTTGGGGAAGTCAAGGCTGAAACTTGAAACAGCTAGCCATCTCATATCCACAAATCAAGAGAAGAGAGAAAGTAACACGTAGATTCTCTGCTGATTGACTGCCTGTACTCAGATCAATTTCTCTACTCTTATGCAGCCCAAGAACACCTAGAGAATGATGCCACCCAGAGTGGAATGGGTCTTTTCACATTAATTAATTAAGTCAATGTCCCATAAACAAAATTGTGGACCAACCCAACATAATCTTCGCCATCACTAAAATACACATAAAATACACATAGATACCATAACAAAAGCTTGGGGAACTGAACCATATAAAGTAAGTTGAGCAGTACAGGTGGAGCATGACCTCCACATATTCTTTAGAATTACTAAACATCTAGAATGATCAGACATCTATGGTTTTCCAACTGATTTTCAGTGTTGTGTATCTAACAGAGCTTGTGATACAAACTCAAAGAATCTGTTTCTCAAAGTACCCACATGTTCTCTTACTTCGCTTTTCTAGGGTGTTTATCAAAAATTACTGAGGCTCAGGATATATTCTATATCACAGAACCACTGAATTACAGAACATTTATATCTGGCTTTTAATAAGCTCCCTGGGTAATTTTTATGCACAATGAAATTTAAGATATATTGCTCTGGACTGTAAGACCTCCAAGATAGGAATGGAAATATATTTGTCACTGTAGCCCTGCCAGTTTTAAGTATAATAGGTGGCCATATAATACCTTTGAGTAAACAAAGGCATAAAGAGAAATTATTTCTGCCTTGATCTCCTTTGTAGCACGTCTTCATAATCGAGGGCCTTGGTGCCTTGTGCGTAGAATGAGCAAAGCAAGCTTTAAGCTATGCCTCCTGATGGGAAAGGAGCTTTTCTCTATCAGAAATGCCCCTTTCAAAATGATCCAGAAGGACTTTTAAGAAAAGCCCCTTGGGAGCTAATTAAGAAGCCAGAGGCTGACAGTCAGCTGAATTAGATCATTGGCAAACCACTGAACTCGAGGACGAAAATCACAGACCTGGAACAGCCAAGAAAACCCGTAGGCAGAGGGTATATGGGCCGATAGCTGGAGTCAGATAAGCGATCACAGCCAGAAAACAAGCAGCCAGAAAGGCTAAGGCAGCCATGTGTCTAGTCTGTAAGAGCATTAAGCTTCTAGAGGGAAATGGGAATGTGCCGCACTTCTGAGTCTTTTGAGCCATGGTTGACAGAGCTGGGGGGTATAGGAGCAGTAGTGGGGCACCAATAAAGCAGAGGTACCTGAGCAGTAAAGTGTAAAACTAAACTCAGTTGGTGACCTGCTTTTAAAAAAGATTTTTTAGTGTTGGTGGGTTTTATTCATTGAAACAAACACCTGAGGCTTCCTCAGGGCACGATGGAAATAGTCCTCCCTGAAGAGGTAATTGTTATAAATTACTTCTTATGATGATCGTATAACCACATTTTTGTTCTAACGCTCTTTGTTTAAATCACATGGTAGTGGAGCCCCTGGGGAATGATGTTCCGCGCTGTTTTCCCACCTCTTCCTACATGCTTATTATTTTCCAGAAAATTCTTTTCCGGCTTAGGTAGAACCTTTAGACTAACCAATTTAGCAAGGAAAAACGTGGGAGATGCTCCCAGGAGATGGTAAGACGGCTGCTGAAACTTTACAGGAGGTGGTTCGTACAGACGGCAGGGGACTTGTGATGATGACGCTGCGCTACCTATTGCTTCATCCACAGTCTCACATGCCATTCTGAAAGGCTGGCCAGAGCGAGTGATGTAATTGATGAAATAAAGGAGGGAGTCCCAGGGCCTTTCCTCCCTCTGCACACTCACACATCACCCTTGACCTCCGTTCACCACACCCTCGATAGCATTAAAAGAAACCCTAGAAAGTGACAGGGAATCCCCTAGAACTCCTTTAAGAGGCAAACCTTCTGGTCCAGCCTTGCAGAAACCATACAGATGTCAGCCAAGGCCTGCCAAATGAAGAAGAAGCAAATCCCTCTTAGAAGAAAGGCCAGTTAAAGAATTGAAAGGGAAATGGGGAAGCCTTGATCATAGAATGTGGGGGGGATATCTACAGCTTCCTTTAAAATGCTAATCATCTATGTTGTTGTGTCTTAGCTTAAGTGCCCCCAGGACTAGCAATAGTCAGCTTGAGAAGGAGTCATTGGGAGCCTGTGTAACCCAGGAAAGGCCTGAGCCAACACTGCTGGGTGTCTGCTCATTCTCCCTTTTCTGTTTATCTAGTGCTCAAAAAATGTTGAGTCTGTTTTCTGAGGCAAGGGCTCTTAGGATCCATGGCTTTCCTAGAGATGTGAGGGTCGAAGATACCAGAGCAAAAGATGAGTTTGGGGAGCTGGCCACCAGTATTGGCAGGACCCTCGGACACCTAGGGCAGCTTCCTAATAGACTCTTGTTTACTAGGAGTTACCGGGTTAAACTTCCTAATAAAACTCCCATTCTATAGTTTTAGAAGGATATCCTGTTGAATCACATGTGTTTGTTCATAAGATGGAGTTGTTAGGGGGGGGGGGGAACAGGCAAAGGAAAATGCCCATTTGAGATACAGAAATGGCAGTCTCCTCAACGTTTAGACAACTTTTCATCAGCTGACACTATTGAATATCAGTTATTGGTCTATGCATTTTCCAAGAATGCTCTCATTCCATCTTTAGAATGACCTTTTGTTGCAGGTCATCCTTAGGGACAGTACCTTTCTTTGACATATGAAAAGGCAGGACTAGTAAGGTCAATTAAACTCCAAGCATGCAAACCGAGAAGGTGGCAGAGGCAAGGCTATTAGAGGCAGAGCTGGGCATAAATTAAAACACCGTGCTATTTTCAAAATGTTGTCTGTGTGTCATAGTCACAGGTAAAATATTCTTGTATTTAAGATCATTAGGTTTTCAGGCTGATGGAAATATGTTATACTTACTAAAGCGTAGACACATGAAAAGAGAGGCAGCCTGACCTCAGGACGAACAGATCCTCCTCAAACTCAACCACGGAGGAAGAAAAAAGCCAGTGGCAGTTTCTTTTCTCCTATCTGTAAAAAAAAAAA
>JADRCD010228521.1:1044-24924 GCA_019843815.1 Montemys delectorum
CATACAGAACCTAGGCACACAGAGCCTAGGCATACAGAACCTAGGCATAGAGAACCTAGGTACACAGAGCCTAGGCATACAGAACCTAGGCATAGAGAACCTAGGCACATAGAACCTAGGCACACAGAACCTAAGTATAGGTTCTCTTGCTGAAGTGAGACAGAATCTTGACTGAAAGGAAATAGTATAATTTTCTCAGAGTCTGTCAGAGCAGAAGAATTCACTGGACCATAGATAGGAGATAGTTCAAAATCTTCCATTGTATTAATATTTCCATTCGTGAGAACCACATAATGTGCAGAATAAGACTGAGCTAGACTCCAGAGTGTAGAAGTTATGAATGGCAGCAGTAGGTGCTAGCAAAGCAGGCAGTGCAGTAAAATACTCAGGGGAGGGGAAGGTGTTGGCTTTCCTGATTTCAAGATGTCACAATGAAGGCACATCCACTCTTTCGCCATTCTGTACTTAATCTTCTCTGAAGCAGGGAAATTAAGAAGCATAAACACAGGTTCTATCTTTGATAAACCTGAAACCACAAAACACAAAGATGGAAAATGGATGAGAGAACAGTGCATGACTTAGCAGAAGGAAGAAAGGTCAAAGCTAAGTGCCATGGGAGGAGACATAGATAGAAGCAAGCTGACTCATCCTAGTCTCTGGGAAGGATAGAAAGAGAGTGGAGTGGAATGACAGGGTGGTGTGGCATGGCGCAGTGTTCTTTTTTTTGAAAACTAGTTAGAACCTCGAAGCTCTGTCTTACTTGGGACCATCCCAGCTTATGTGTACCGACCGGTCCCTGAAGAAAGAAACACTGGGTACTTTCTGAATTGAAGGACCTGACCCCCAAGCTAGGCAAGGCTGGAAATGGATTTGGTAACTGGGAAATAACATCCTATTTTGCTTCTGAACAGTGAAGTTTCTGGTTCCCAATGCTCAGGTCAGCTCCAGCACACTGGCAGCCATGTCATCTCACACCTTACCAAGAGTACCAGAATGTCCTTGGAGGGAACGTGGTGGGCCTATGACATGCAGTGTGACCCTGTCACAGTGATTTCCAAAGCTTTGTGTTTACTGACTCACTCTGAACTATGGTAAGGCATCCGAGAATAATCAGATTTTTGGAAAGAAAACCTCTCAAATAAAGCAAACAGAATAAAAGGAGAATGCAAGGATTAAGAGGGCAGACAGTGCTGATAGGAAAGGAGACATTTTGTCCTCAGGCTGATGAGACCAAGTGCCTGGTTAAAGAACAGACACCAAGAGCTTTCATATATGGAAAATGTAATCACTGACATAGAAAAATTCAATAAGAAGATTGAAAACTTATCTGGTAGCATAGGACAAAAAAGAACAGCTCATAAATGAGTGAAAAATAAGAAAATGTGTGAATCAGTTCCAGAAAATTCCAAGTATTTAGAAGTAGCAGTGAAAGTAGCCACTAGAAGCAATACTGTTCCCCCAGTGACAATGCGTTTAAATGCAGTTAAAACCAATAAGTCTAAATAAGTAACATAATCATAACTTCTATCTTTGATAAACCAAAGAGACAGAAGTAACCCTTTGAGATTTGGCCTTTTGCTATGTATTGTAATGCTAAACACTGGCCCCCAAGGTCTGGTTGCCCACAGGAATGAGAGACTGCACAGCACACAAAAGTAACACTATGTGGCCTTGCTCCGTAGTTTAAAACTATTGGTTGAATAAAGATGCTGACAGCCTATAGCTGGGCAGAAGAGAGACAGTCTCCTCATACCCTAAATATATAAAATATAATGTCTAAAAAGGGCTCCCTGGTATCAGCATAATGAACAAGGAAGGCTAGGCCAAAGGTGCTACTGGGAAGTTTAAACTCAAGAGCTAAGAGTGAAGGCTGAGGAGCTAGAAGGGTAAGAAAGCCAAGATATTATAGGCGAAAAGTCAGGAAGGGAAATGCTCCTCAAGATGGGCGTTGGGCACAGCAATGTTTTTAAAATGTCAGCAAACTTTAAACTGCCCGTTTAAATGAAGTGGTCAGCTGTGAGGATAGAATAGAACACTTTAAACCTGTAACACCTGAAAGCTGGAGGGGTATAACTTCCCCAAACTTGGGAGCAAACCAAGAAAAAGACAACATGGGAACTAGGAAATACCACCAACCAAAAAGTACACAAGGAGGGACTCATGGCCTCAGCCACATATGTATCAGGGGATAGCCTTGTGGGACATCAGTGAGAGGAGAAGTCCTTGGTTTTGTGAAGGCTCAATGCCCCAGTGTAGGGGAATCCCAGAACAGGGAAATGGGAGTGGGTGGGTTAGTGAGCAGGGGGTGGGGGTGGAATGGTGGTGTTTCGGAGGGGAAATGAGGAAAGGGGATAAAATTTGAAATGTAATTAAAGAAAATATCTAATAAAAATACTTCATCAAATAAAAAAAAAAAGAAAAAGAAAAAGAAAATCCAGTAGACATTGTCCTGTAGGTCAGAAACAGCACAGAGCAAACTAAAAAATGGGGAGAAACAGGACTTGCACATCTTATCCATCAGAACAAAGAATCTAACTTACCTACAAGCAGGAACTGGTTGGGAGGTTTTCTAGAGCTTGTGTAGGGCTTAAGGGTGTTTCCATGGATAATGAAGATATTAGATACTTATTAAATACAAGAAAAACAAAAAGGCGAGACATGCAAGAGGTTTTGAAGTGTTTGATGTATACATAAGCAATAGTCTCAATAACTGACATAGGAATAAAGTTTATGATCAAGGTTTTCAACATAACTTCATTGAAGAAGGTGGGAAGGATAAGGGAAGGTAGGCCAAGTCCTGGCGCTAGGAAAACAATAGAGTTATAGACAAAGTGGCTGGGCATGGTGGCACGCATTTTCAACTAGGGAGGCAGAGGCAGGCAGATTTTTGTGTTCGAGGCTAGCTTGATGTACATAGAGAGTTCCATGCCAATTAGGAATTCTACATAGTGTTACACAGTAAGACCTGTTCAAAAAAAAGAGAAAAGTTTAGGTTGAAAGAATCCAGTCATTTGGTTCTTTGAAGCATGAGTAGAGTAGAAAGGCTTGCCCCCTAGAAACTCCGCTGAGAAGAGGGTGAGTCCTGGAGGCTTTTTGTTTACGCCTCTGTGCTCCCTTTGTTATGTGTGTATCACCCATTGGTGAAAGTAAAGACTGGGAAGGAGAAATGAGCAGCAGACGTGGAAGAGCGGTGATGGAGGGCCTGAATGACTAGGAGCCAAGAGAGACTGGGAGAAGAGGCACAATGGGACCTAACTAAAAACCTTCCATTGAAGGGTGCAGTCCATTGACACAGGGGTTGAAACTTGTTCTTGGTATCCAGAATCCTGCTTGTGAATGGTGAAACACACACTGTTTCCCCAGGAACAACACTGGGTTTATGAAGGGTGCTTCCAGGGCAGATAGACTTTTCAAGCACTGCATAAATTTAATATCCCAAGTCCTGGAGATAGTGGCTCAGGAAGCATTTATCCAACACCTACTGTATGTCAGGCTTTGCTGTAGACATCAGAGATAAAATTAAACAAATCAAGGAAATCCTACTCTTGTGAAATTTCCATGTTAGTGATGAGCCTTGGATAATAAGTGTAGAGGGGAACCTATTTAGTATAGGTACCCATACATCCAATAAGGGTAAAGGTGAACACTGAGTGTATTCAAATGCTTTGAGGAAACAAAAATTCCATCAGCAGGGGAAGCTGTTGTTTGCCTAGGGAGGATTTGAAGGGAGACCTGAGGGAGTGGCTGATAAGAGGCAGATGGAAGAGAGGTGCAAAGAAGTTTGTCCTCACTCTGGAGGAGCAAGAGCCCTGTGGGGGTTATGGTGGGGGCATGAATGAAGGACAGAGTGGTGGGAGGTAAGTTGAGAGGTTCTAGGAGCTATGTGGTACAGAACTATGTGGCTGTAAGCCTGCAGGGAGGTTCCGGGCTATGGACAGCAAGATACCCTATGCTGGCTATTTCTTTCAGGAGTACCTACATCTGTGGGATGAAGTGCTACTCAAAGAAGGGAAATGGCACAAGTCTTCTGGCACTTAATGCTTCTTGTAGAATGAGACCACTTTGAAGTTCTGACTTAGACCCGTCAGGATGCCTAATATCAAAACACAAGTGCCAGCTTATGCTGGTGAGGATGTGGAGCAACAGGAACACTCCTCCAAGACTGAACAGTCAGTATACAAGATGCCAAGTACTTTACTTGTAAATAGGGTTGAAGCTGGTTCCTGGGTAAGGTTAAAACAAAGGATTTCACACAAAAAGCCAGTTCTGCTTTCAAGTATCTGGAACAGCCCAAGGCTATTTTAGGCAGAGGGAGCCCACACGTCTTAAAACAGCCATTTGGCCCAGACTTAAACACACTGGTCAGCCAAGGCCTAGGATCTCATGTAGCTCATGAAATTCCCATTAACAACCCTCATCTACAGGGGTGCTTTCTAGTTGCTTAAGTCTGAGAAGATGGAGTTGCTTGTTTTGGGGATAAATTAGTCACATAGGCACACAGTGATGTTCTGTGCTGATCAGTATTTTCGAGGGTTGAAATCCTGTATGGAACCCACTGAAATTCACAGGAAGTAAAATGTTTAAGGTTCTATAGCACATGCATTTGGGTATCTATCTTGCCTTCTTATAGGGGGGCATTTCCTTTGTGGACTCTCTCTTTCTCTCTCTGATGTGTGTGATATATAGGTATAGCTACATTAAAGGCAAATATTTCTTGGCCTTTGGGATGAGACATTAAGCTTAAATGCCTACATTATAAAATAAAAAGAATATTACACACAAAAGGTTCAAGTAAAATTTGGATGTTTTAATAACAGTTTGCTATATAATATTAGAAAAACCAGCAGCCAGTTTGCACTGTTACCAACCATTATGCTTCCAAGTCCATAGAAGAACAGTGCTGCAGTTTGTTTAGAATAACAGAACCTCATCCACATAAGAGTTAAGGAAAATAGAAGTTGAAACATTCCAGCCAGATGTTGACTGCTAATGTGGCAGCAGCTGGCCTCTAAGAGGACGGTAACTCCAGAACAATCTTGGAAAAAAAAATCCGTTAATTAAGTGTTGAACATGGACTAAAGCCATGTGCTCACTGTATAAAACCCAGGAAGCTTCAATGTGAGCCATGGGTGGCCTGGATTTAAATAGGTTTGACATTTTAAGTTAATGTAAATACAAAACCATCCACATAGTGTTATCAATAAAATGAGCCCTTTCCTTTTGGTTTTAAGCAAGGGTGTTTGAGTCTTTGGTTTTGGTCTTTGCTGAGAGGAAGACTGGGGCCTGAATCATTTATTTACTTATTTGGTTTCCCTTGGGCGATGTGGCTAAACTGTGCATCACAGAGGTTGTTTAGGTCACCCCTAGCCCCCTATTTCCCTCCTCAGACTAAGACTCATGTTTACCTTTAGCATAAATGGAAGCAGACCAGAACAATTGGGAAGGATGGATTGGAGGGATGTGGGTCACTATGGCCACATAGTTTGAGATAACTACCACTGAAAACTTGTTTGTCCTTTCTAAGCTATGGCTGTGATGATTTGGCTGTAAAGACAACATCCTTGTCATTAGTAGACTACTGTATTTTAAGGCCTCCATGCTTTGATTTGTATGCAACAATCTGTCAAATATTACCCAGTATTTAAAGGATTAATTGGAATTATGCAGGCCACAGATATTAAATATTCACATGTGCACAGCCCCACTTACTACTTTTATTCTTTTTTTTTTTTTTTTTTAAGATTTATTTATTTATTATATGAAAGTACACTGTAGCTGTCTTCAGACACTCCAGAAGAGGGCATCAGATCTCATTACGGATGGTTGTGAGCCAGCATGTGGTTGCAGGGATTTGAAATCAGGACCTTTGGAAGAGCAGTTAGCACTCTTAACCGCTGAGCCATCTCACCAGCCCTACTACTGGAAATATCCAAATGATGAAAAATTAGTATAGATACCCTGAAGTTGAAACTTGTAGTTTCTTTGGAAAGTTAGTTATGTCAAATGATGGTTTGCTGGGGCACACAGGTGAAAGCAGACATGTGAAAGAAGGTTTTCCTAAAGTAGACACAGGTGAAAGGGATGTTTTGATATAGCAAACATGTGAAAGGTTGCTTGATGAAGTATAAATGACCCCACAGACAGTGGGAGATGAGCACTGAGCATTGGTTTGTGAGTGGAACTGGCCCGCAGTCCCACTCGGATTTGTGATCGCTTCAGCTGGAGGTTAGGCAGGTCCTGCAAAATGAAATGGTCAAAGAGGCGGACGCCAAGTAGAGTTCTATCAAGGTGTCTATTTACTTGGGGGTATTTTGAGCTTACATAGGCAGGTAAGAACTGAAACTGAAATAGCATAAACATTGCAGGAGGAGTCAGGAAAGAGTCAGGAGGGAGTCGTGAGGGAGTCACCAGCAGTTCGGGACGTCTGCGAATGTACTCAGGCAGTAGGCATAGTTGTATCTCAGCAAGAACTTCTCTGGCAACTTCTTTCAGAGATAAGCTGATAGTCTGCAGAAGACTTTCGTCTTAACTCCTCAGGTGATCGCCTCAGGCGAAAACCGCCAAAATCTGGAGGCTGAACTAGGCGTGGGAAGCAACAGGTTTGCTTTGCTCTGCTTTGCTATTTTCTAATGACATGCATGTATTGGTTCACCTTAAATAGCATTGTTGAACTCAACATTGAGAGAAACTTGACAAAGAACTGCTTATAAGGTTCCTGAGGCAGCTTGCTGCTTTGGAGGCCTCTACTCAGGCTGGTTGGTGAGCCTGGTGGTGGTCTTGCCTAGTGTCTGCTTGCTGAAAGAACTGGACTGTAGCTGTTGGTTCTTATGTGGCATCTGCTTCCCTAGAGGACTGGTCTCCAGCTTTTGAGTCGTATTTGGTGTTTGCTACAGGACTGAACTGCTAAGAAAGAAGATTGAGCTTGCCACCATAGAACTATTGCTGAACAGGTCCACTACCTCTGCTGGGTGGTGGGCTAGAGCAGAGGTCGAACCCTTACTAAAAGTAGGTTGCAAAACAATTTATCCCTATCATACCCCCTGCCA
This sequence comes from Montemys delectorum, assembly GCA_019843815.1. Classification (NCBI taxonomy): domain Eukaryota; kingdom Metazoa; phylum Chordata; class Mammalia; order Rodentia; family Muridae; genus Montemys; species Montemys delectorum. The sequence goes on from JADRCD010228521.1 coordinate 8,091, forward strand.
AATTCAGAAATGTTGCCATCTCTTACCATGTGTTTGAGAGCACATGAATGCTATCTAGACACGTCCTGCTTTGTGGCCAAGCTTCTCTCCTCTTTGTTAGGATGTCCTGTGCCCCAGTTTCTGCTTTATAATAAGAAAGACGTTAGTTCCTCCACTCTTCCATGGAGGTAGACCAGTTGGGCTTGGCTCGTTCTTCCAGCTCACTGTCCTCCCACAGAGATTTTAGAAACATTGAGGAAAGAGTTTATCAAGGAGACAAGTAAGACTGGAAAGAAAATGGTGGGCCAGGGGCGTTTTTGCAGCTGTGGTTCTGTGAGTGGTGGGTTGTGGGAAGGGTGAAGATGCGTACTGTGCCATATGGAAAAGAAAGTGATGCAGAGAGGGAAGGGTAACATCTAGGGGCTGTTTGAAAAGCCTAAGAGTGGATTTGGAGGCAAAAGACTGGGAGTTACTATTGAAAAATATGACCTTAAAATTCCATGTTAGAAGTTATGTCAAAACAAAACACCATAAAGCACCCTTTTTTCTCCATCATCATTAAGCATCTAAGTGTACTGAGCACACTATCTCTTACCAATGGCAGCTTTTAAAGCAGGTTTCGTTATTCAAATTTTCAGGGGAAATACTGAAACTAGATAATTTATTTAATGTGACCAAAGGCAAGTCACGTGGAGTTGTCCAGAGTCTAGTGCACATGTGTTTGATCTGAAACCAGATGTTTTTGTGCTCAGCCGGGCACTTATGGTAATGTACCAAGTACCTTGGACCAGGCAGCTCTCATCTGTGGCCCTGCTGGCATTCCAGGTACATTGGAAATGAGTAATAAATGTTCACATTGGTACTCAATAGTGTGAGCTGAATTTGTTTTAGATGACAATTTGTGTGGTAGTCAAAGGGATATGATTTCTTGAAATCTTGCTGAGTCCAGAGTGAAGGATGTGACACTCATGCAGAACCTCTCATTAGGGAGGTCGCACTTGGCCTTAAGGTGCCTGGGATGCAGATAAACATGAGAGAAGTGGTGAAGCGAGCACCACAGTTTTCCAAAGGCTACGATGGAGATTAGCACCCTGTTTTTTTTTAATAAAGTCACTGTAACGTGACATGAAACCACATGTGACTTCTTGATTCCAGCCTTGACAAGGGCAATGCAAGAAAATGATAGTTTAGTATCTCTCATGACCTTATATATAAAAATTGAAACAAACTATTCACGAGTTATATCAACCCAATTATGTACAAATATGATTTTATGGCTAACTGGATTCCATTCTATCAACTAAAAAAGCACGTGTCCTCATAGACCACTTTCCTACTTGATCTTTTACTGCTTTATTAGTTGAGACAGAGTCTTGTGGGACTTACTCTGTATTCAGGCTGGCTTCAAGCTCTCAATCTCTTGCCTCTTCCTTTTAAGTGTTGGGATTACAGATGAGTTCTCTTAGTACTGGACTGCTAAGTGTTGGGATTGCAGTTGTTGTGGTGGTTTGAATATGCTTGGCCCAGGGGGTGGTACTATTAGGAGGTGTAGCCTTATTGGAGGACGTATGTCATTGTGGGGGTGGGCTCCTAGACCTCCTTCTAGCTGCCTGGAAGCTGGTCTTTTCCTGTTTGCCTTCAGAACAAGATATAGAACTCTCAGCTCCTCCACCATGCCATGCCTGCCAAGATGCTGCCATGCTCCCACTTTGATGATAATGGACAGAACCTCTGAAAGTGTAAGCTAGCCAGAATTAAGTGTTGTCCTTCTAAGAGTTACCTTGGTCATGGTGTCTCCTTACAGCAATAAAATCCTAACTAAGACTCTGGACTCAGCAAGATTTCAAGAAATCATATCCCTTTGACTACCACACAAATTGTCATCTAAAACAAATTCAGCTCACACTATTGAATACCAATGTGAACATTTATTACTTATTTCCAATGTACCTGGAATGCCAGCAGGGCCACAGATGAGAGCTGCCTGGTCTAAGGTACTTGGTACACTCCCATGCGCTCCCTTGGTACTGGACTGTTAGGGTTAGTGTTGCAGATATGTTCTTCCCTAATGACTGAGCTGCTAAGTGTTGAGATTATAGATGTATTTCCTCATATCATATTTGTAGTGAAAAACTTGATCACAGAAAAACTTGATAGGCTCAAGGATTATAGTTAGAATTTCTCAGGAAGAACTACCTTTCCTCTAAGGGGGTCCAGGGCTGTCTGGGCTGTCTCCGCTTTAGCCTAGCATCTTCCAGCATTTACTCAGAGACCCCCAACTTGAGTCTGATTTATGCTGTAAATGGGTGTATTTTTCTAATCAGTTTTGTATAGTGAGATACATACTCTTGAAACATGAACAATGCAGCTTAGTGTCTGTTCATCACTATGATCTGTTGGCTAAGGTCTAAACAGTGAGGTAGGTTTGTTCCCTTGGGAGACTGAAATCCTGCCATTCATAGTTGTTCTGGAGCCAACTGCAACCCTTGTACTTCTGGGCTGTGCTTTTTAAATAGAGGTAGTAGATATTTCTTTTGTTTCTCCAACTTTACCTAAGGAAATGCCAAACATGGTCAACAGAAGGGCACAAAACTAATTGGAGACATGGTCACCCAGCAACAGGCTCAGGATCACCTCAGCCTTCCAGAGCTTGGTGGAGCCACTGATAATTGACAAGAGGGATTACTTTTCTGTACTAAAGGGTATTTATATCCATTAAGAATAATAGAAGTATATAATTAGTCTGGTGGACAGCCTTCTTGAAGAACGAGGTGGCTGTGTCACTTTCTTAGGGTGCTTGTACACCCCTGAAGAGTCAATTCAGTTGAATTAAATGAGCAAATTATCATGCTTACCATCATCTATGAAAGCCATTTTTCTGTTATTACTACTATATTTGTATTAATTAAAGAAAAATATAAAATGAGTACTTAGCCCACAGACAGCAGCTGCTGCTTGCTAAGGCCTGTGTGAAGAACTGAGCCAGCCTGGCTTCTGGCTCCATTGCTCCATTGTGGGACTGAGCTGGACTGGCTTTGGGCTCTGTTTCTCTGTTTTATAATTAATGAAATGTCTTTCACTATCTATGGCTCTCAGTTTTCCTTACTAGAAAGTAAGTACAGTTAGATTATTGGTAGGCTTTGGGGTCACTGCTAGTGCTAATATTCTGGGATGTAAGAGGTGACTGCAAACCTTTTTTTTCTTTTTGTAAACTTGCATCATCATTATAGTTGGCGTAAAAGTTACACTATATCTAAATGGATTTTCAAGATTTTAGATTTTATTGGGAACAAAACAAAAATACTAGAACACCATATGCAAATTTTAAGAAAATCAAAACCATGCGGATTTTGGTTCTGTTACCCCAGCACAGAAGTTTCTCTGGCTGCTTACTGGGAGTCCTGCCCCAGGAAGGTGCCTGCTATATTTTTTTTTTTTGCCCCCACCCACTTATGTTGACAACCTTGCCAATTGAGAGTACATTGGCTAAAATCTGGCTCATTATTTTAGTGCCCCCTAGATGGAGATACTGGGGGCAGCCAAGCACTGGGACTGACTGCACATGCTTTACTTTGGGGCAGTGTGCTTTTAGTTTTAATTAAAGGAAATGAATAAGCGAAAAAGAAAAGAACGACAAAAAAAATAAAATAAATAAAGTGAGGTCACAAGGCTGGAGTGAGACCCTTTCCCAGGACGAAGAACAGATCCAGAGCATTCATGCTATAAATCACTCTCAGGCATTTCAAAGCCTGGTGCAAAGGGTTCCTGCCATGAAAATGAAGCATAGCTATGAGTACAATGTGGGATAATTAGATCGAGCTGTTAACATATACACCACCTCAAATGGGAAAATTCAAATGGTTAAAAGTTGTTTCCAAACTTATAGTACTCAAGTTAATAAGGTTGAAATTTAATAAATATATTTCCACATGAAGGCAATGCTGAAACTTTGTCTCATATTTGGACAAGCTGCTACTATCAGGTCTAATGGTATTTGTAACATTCATTAATTAAAATGTTTTGCAACAGTAATTTAAAAAAAAACCAAGCACATTGGCTTAATTTGCAAATACCACATCCCTTGAAAATGGTTGTATTTAATTTATTATTTTTGAAATCTAAGAAAGTCTCGTTTATCAAATTTTACCATTCTCAAATTTAATTTTTGTGGGTTATGTCTTTGTAGACGTAAGTTTAGTTTTCTCTTCTGAGCATTTTTCTATTAAATTTTTTAGTAACTCACTATCTTAAAAGCACATTGAGAAGCTTATTGACACTTTTTTAGAGTTGGGAAGTTTTAGCTGGAATATTGTGATTTTTTTTTTCTGACTTAATTATTCTAAAGGTCTTTGATCTTGTGAAAGTAGGAGACTGGGAAAGTAGGAGACTAGGTGATAAAGCTAAGGAGCGAGACCACATCCATCCATGCATCCATCCGTCTACCCATCCAACCATCTATCCATCCATCCATCCATCCATGCATCCATCCATCTACCCATCCAACCATCTATCTATCCATCCATCCATCCACCCACCCACCCACCCACCCTCCCACCCACCCACCCACCCACCCACCCATACATATATACATACATGCCTAAAGAAGTAATATAGACATATAAAAATAATTTAGGGCTAAAGAGATAGTCGGGTGGTAAAGTGCTTGCTGAGTACTCAGAGAGAAAGCTGCACATGCTGGCAGCTGGGTGTGGAGCTCAGTTGGTAGAATGCTTGCCTAGTATACATAGATCAGATCCCAGCACTATATAAAACTGGATAGGGTGTCACATATCTGTCCCAGATCTTGGGAGGTTAAGGCAGGGTGATAAGAAGTTCAAAGTTATCCTTGATTGCATGAATTTGAAGCCATGGTGGACTAGGTAAGACCCTAATTCAAAAACAAACAAATAAACAAAAAATCAGAGAACCCAGAATAACAAACCAAAACCCCAAGGTGGCTGACTCCTGAAGAACTACTCTGAACACTTAGCTCTGGCTTCCATACACATGTGCTCACGTGCTCAGGAACACAGAAACATACTCCCTGTCACACTCCCATTTTGTATGCTGGTACAAAAGCACACAAACACACACAAACACAAGTAATTTTATGGTATTTTACTTAATATCCCCAAAAACACTGGCCAAAGGGAGAGAAGTGTTTAACACATTAAGTTTTCCTTTAGTATCATGTATACAAGACACTTTAAGCTACTGTGGGAAGTTATTTAGAGTTTGGCTGTGTAGCTATAAATTCCCAACAATTGGTAAGGGAATAAGACACAGGACTGCAGCTCAGTCTGCTAATGAAAATCAAAAAGAAAGGATTCAAAGGAGTTGTTCAGCTCTGGAATGTTGTGTGGAAAGAAGAACAGGGCCCGTATAAGACCAGACTTGGGTCTTCTAGCTCACACTTCAGAGCCGTGTTATCCTGGCTATCTTATTCCTGGGTCTCCTAACTCATGGCTTCAGAGCTGTGTTACCTTGGCTATCTTATTCACATGTGAGATTGGGATGCTGTTACTTAGTCACCTTGCTGTGGTGATGAGGTGTATAAAGAGTGGGGTCTGACAGTGTGCCGTGATGGTCATTACTAACATCATTGTGATGGTGATGAGCTCCAGCCTTATCCCACTTGTTAAATGATAGATTCCTGGCAGCCAGGCATTCTGGGTTCCTAGAAAATGAGCAGAGACTTTTCAGTGGTAGCTTTAAAACTTTATTCCTAATCCTGGGAACCCAGGGTTCAGGTAGTAGGAATGATTTTATTTACCTTCTATTCAGCACTATTTGCTGTCACAGACACCATTCTAGGACAGAGGCCAGAGCCACATTGATAACAGGAAGCCTGTGTTCTAGGTAAGTGTGGCAGGGATAACAACCAACATAGAGAGAAGCTATTTCAGATACATCATCGATAGAGAGAATAATGGTAGTTGGGAAAGGAAAATACTACAAAATAAAACAATCACCAATTATTAGTAAAGCTGACCACTGTGAGTAGCTAGTAGCATAAGAGTATAGGAAGTGACAATTAAACAGAAATATGTTGTTAAGCATCTGACTATTAGCTATCTTGAAGCCATCTTCATTGGTATCATCTACCCTTCTGGTTGACACAGTTTTCTTCCTGAGAGATTGCAACACCCTCTGGTAAGTCTCTTCTGCTCTCTCCTTTGGTAAGGGGCTAGTGCGGTGCAGGGCAGTATTCAGGGCAACTTTCTGTGCCCCTAGACCACAATCCTCTTTAGGCTTCCAGACTTTGTGCTTCTTTCCCAGTTATCCTGGAAATTCTACATGGATCTGAACACCTGGCTAGAGATCCAATTCCCTAATACAGCCTAGGGACTCAATGTTAATTAACATTACTTTCTGGGGAAAAATAAAGCCAGAGAAGAAAACTGAGCCAGTTGGGGTTTCTGATCAAGACTGCTTCATAAGCACTGAATTATGAAGGTCCCTTCTGTCACTGGCCCTACAAAGTCCAAACTTTGACACTAGTTAGTTGGGTCTATAATAAATGTTGCCAATATTCTTTTTATGGTTCAGTTTTACTCCCTCCTCCAGTGTAGTGGTATTATTGCTTCTCACTCTTATCTTATGACTTCATCTTGCCTCTCTGGCCATCACTTTGTTATGTGAACTGAACTGACTAATGGGGAAGCTAGAGTTTTCTTGTTTCTTTTCTGCAAAGATCTATCTATCACAGAGTGAGCCCTTCAGGACGGAAGACTTGTCTTCCGGGCATCTGAGTGGCATTAACATTTCATTTCTGTTTTCATTCGGCATGTGTAGCCTTTCCTCTCTGTCAAGTTCCTAACAGACATGTTCAAATAATTTACCCATGAACATCTTTATTTGTAATTAAACTCTTTTCCCAGGAAACATCATAACTTCTTGGAACAGTAGTAGAAGCATCATTAAGCTCACATTTCATTTCTTCTAACGAGTATTTTGTAGAACTCATCTTAAGAAAGCCAGGCTGTGCCGTGGATACCCACAGGTCCTGCTTTTTATCAGTACCAGTCCAGGCTGCACATTGGCTTCTTCTGGGATCACTTTCAAATGATAGATTTTAATGAGTGCCACCCAAGTTCCTCTTTGACCAATATGTTGGTTTAATTCTTTTAAGCATGTGAGCAGATACAGTTATTTCAAAGTTCTTGGGTAATATCCCACATAAGAAGACATTTTGGGCTATTAACAGTTGTTAATTTTGACTGTGTTTACTTAAATCAAGTAGAAGCAGGGTTTATAGAATTTTATGTGTGGTCACGGTCATCAAAGCCTGGAATCACCCATAAGGAAGGAAGGAAGGTAAAATCCTGTGGTTATAGGGCATCCAGGAAATATCTCATCCATGTGTCTTCTGATGAATTGTAAGGAATTTACTATTTATGGACTCTTCATTGTAAAAAAGATGAAAATGCCCATTTTAGTATTTATATCAAAAGTTGTGTGATTGTTTACCTTTTTATAGCTTAATAATTTTATAGTTATAATATTATTGTCAGGTTTTATAAATATTTTATTTGCTATTTTAAATAATATGTTTGTAATGCTTAAATTTTATGGCAAAGCAAAAAAAATTGGAAAAGGAAATTTGGTGTTAAAGTAAAAAAGCTTGCCAGAAAAACTTAAAAGATGTTATTTCCTTCAGGAATAATTCAAAGGAACTTATGTATTGATTCACAATGTCCCTACGGTTGCATATGTTTAGCATATACAAATCTTCATTGACTTGTTTTAACTTTTGGGATTAAATTATTAATGGTGGATTTCTTGTGAACATCTGCACATATGTAGATGAACATAATTAAGGAATTGCTGATGTAGCATTTATTATTTTCCTCTTATTTTCTATCATGAAAAAAGTCAAATATACATAAGGTGTAGGAGAGTGGTAGATCCCAGGCATCTAGACCCTGGAACCTGGAGCTTTGCAGAGCCATGTTAAATTTGCTTTATCTTAACCCCACCCCTGAAACCCTGGGAGAGTAAATGTCAGACATCACCCTCAACATTTCGGAACACATCTTGGAGGAAGTCTTCAGCATAACCACAATATAATTGTTGTACTTGGAAAATTTAATAATACTGTAATATTATTATCTAAAATGCAGTTCATATTTACAGTTCCTCGTTGGCTCTATTATAATATCCCTCTTTCTCTTTGCCCAATCCTTCTCTTAGTTTCAAACTTTTTCTGACCCAGAATTTATTCAGGGGTCAGTCACTGGATTTAATTCTCATGTTTCTTTAGTTTTTTTTTTTTTTAAGATATATTTATTTTTTATTTATATGAGTACACTGCAGCTGTCTTTAGACACACACTAGAAGAGGTCATCAGATCCCATTACAGATGGTTGTGAGCCACCATGTGGATGCTGGGAATTGAACTCTGGACCTCTGGCAGAGCAGTCAGTGCTCTTAACTGCTGAGTCATCTCTCCAGCCCTAGTTTTCTTTATTCTAGAGTAATCTTTCCCACTTCTGAGTCTGTTGTCACGTTGACATTTTAGAGTGTAGGCCAAATTTTTTGGTCAAACTTCCTCAGTTTGAATTTGATAGATGGTTAGTTTATTATTGGATTGAGACTACTCCCCAAGACCCCTGTTCTCAGAGAGTCAATATGTGATTTCTGTTTGTTCAGTTGTACTTAAAACTTAAAAAATACAAGCCAGGCCCTAGTGGCACAGGCCGTCGATTCCAGCTAGCTGTGGGGCCATGTCAGGAGGTTTAGTGAGACCCTGCCACAAACAAGTAGACATCAGCAGCAACCCCAGTCAGGTAGGAATGTGCTGCCTGTGCCCAAGTGTATTAGTTTAGGCCCTTTTTATAAAGGTAGGCTTTCTCTTAATCGTGGTTATAAAAAAGTTAATAGTGATAATGTGTACCATCTTTTAATAATTCTCTTTTGTGGTTTAACAAATAGAATGCTTAATGCATATTTGTTGAATTCCTAAAATACACAACAATGTAAAAATGGCAAATTCTTGGCTTTTAGGGAATTAAGACTCTTGACGGTTGTGTTGGTATTTAAGCAGCCTCATGTTTTCCTTTATCTCATTGCCTAGGAAAGAAAATGTAGTAAGCTTGGAATAAACTGAGATTTCTAAGATAAAAATACTCCAAGCCAATGTAATTCTAAACTGCCACTGTGTGTATAGGGTCACATTATCTCACTTGCAGTCACTCAGAGTTTGTATATATCACATTTCAGTGTAATGACATGGGCAGACTCCAAAGAAAATACCAGGCAACTGGAATTTGGTTTGACTAACAAATATTTACATGTGTCCGTATCTCTAAGTATTGTGATCTTTAAGGGGTTTATACTACACAGGCTTAATTCCTAAAGCTTTGTGTTACATTGTAAGAAGTTGCTCAGTAGTATATATATAACTTCAAATGATCCTGCAGCTGGTGTGGGCGAGCATGGGGGTCAGCCAGAACTTCAGCAGTGACAGGTGGACTTAGCGTGCTCTGCTGGACTAAAGGCTGCCTGTCATTTGCACGCTTTCGTATGTGTATTAACGTTATTTTTTTCTTTCGTGGGTGGTGTTGACAGAAGTCAGGACCATCTTTCAGTCTTTTTGGGTTTCTCTATAGTCATGTACTTAGTGCATTATAGGAAAGGAAAGATAAACAATGTCAGCCATGGTTTATGAAGTTTAAGTCTCCACAATTAGGAGGCAGCTGGATAGTGCACTATTGGCTACAGAAGGATTTAATTCACATGTGTTTTCTCACCCAATACCCTCCCTGCCTCTGGCATGATTTTGTGAGGTGGATGACTGGGAAGTGGGTTTAATAGAATTCTCCTTCCTTTGTTGAATCTACTGGGCCTACCAGGCCCCATTAACCACTGCCTTCAGCATAGCACTTCCCCGTGCACTGCTGCAAAAGGTTTGTGACTCATTAAATCTCTGTATCCCCAGAGACCTCAGAGAATGATCATTTCTTAGTAATAGTCTGTCATTATTTTGGCTTTTATTCAAAAGTCTATCATTTTACACTTCAACTCAATGGGGAGGATAAATTAGACTAACCACATTAATGAAGGAATTCTGTTCTAGGTAGGGCTGGTCCTTCAAGTTTCTTTTTCTGTGACAGATGTCTGTTCTGATCATTTGGAGTTACTAGATGCTAAACATCTCTCTAGTGTTAGGTATTTATGCCAGGTGATGGGTACTCTCAACTTTATCCATGTATCAAAGTGTGTTTCTTAATCTCAATATGTGAATTAGAGAGCTAGTGTAATAACACCAGTGATAAAGATCGTCCCTCTTGGACTGCACCCTGGAACTTTCTGCCTCTCCCTCTGCCTTTTACATCTTCTATAGCAGAGGACACAAAACAGAGAGGTGCTGGCACAGAGTGCACTGCGGTGATACACGTGGTAGCCTCAAATGGGGAGTTTCTAAAACTGCAAGCCACTTTTTTAAAAAATTGATTTAAGTTTTATTGCATTATGATGAGAAAAGACACATAATTTCAGTTTATCTGAATTTGTTAACATTTAAAAACATATTTAGTAGTAAATAGAATTATATCACATTCTTCTTTCCCTTTTGTACCCCAACTCCTCCCAGAGACCCCCTTCAATACCTGCCATACCTTTTTTATTTTGTCATATTCTTTAAAATTTATGAAATATTGTAACAATAAAAATGAGTAGTATAAAAGTTGTTTGATATAGAACAATCAATTAAACAGTCTTATGTAGATGCTAGTCTGCAGCAATACTGAAAATACATATGTTTTTCTCAATATAAATTTTAAATAACTCCAAACATATTAGCTGTGTATTTTAAAATAATACATCACTACCAGTTTTTTTAAATGAACATAAATAGATAAAGTCTTTTTGTTTTTTGTTTTGTTTTGTTTTTAGTAGGGTTTAAAATCTTGGCTCTAACTGTGGTACAAGCCCAAAATAAGAACAATTTTTAGACATTGAAGTTCATTGTAATAAGACTGTACTTCAATGCCCCTCACATTACCAAAGGATTTTACCTCCCTAGTAGCTAAGCTAAGAGTTGACAGTTCTGCTGCGCCTTTCCTGCTATGGTCAAAGCTATTTGACTAGAGTGATTGTCTTCATTCTCAGTCCACAGAGAACAGGTTACATTCATTTAAGAAATGGTGTATGTATCAAGATGATCTATCTGAAATGGTGTGTCTGTTAAGATGGTCTATCTGTGAAGTCATTCACCAACTGTTTCAGTAAACAATGGCTCTGCTTGGAGGGTGGCACAAACATTAGGTGTGAGTAAGAATCTGGTTCATTGGCTGTGATGATTTTGAAAAGCATTCATCTCAGAGAAAGAGTAACTTATAAAGTTCTCTTCAAAATTGATACAATAGTTACAAACATCAAGCAAAGCATTCAGTCTCACTTTTTGTTGTTCTCTTATAAGCCACTTCCCAAGTTAATTGTTTATGTTTCTTTTGGCTGTGTAAATAATTCTAAAGTATAAATAATTTTGAAATATGTAAGCTGTTCTGAAAACCATATTACAGTGTAAAAACATCAAACAATCCTACTAATAGTGAGGCTGAGATAGGAGAAGCATGGTTTCAAGACCATTATGTGGTACCTGGCAAGACACTGTCAGGTACAAACACACCTTTTTAAGGTGTATTTTCTGCTATACAATGGTTTTCTTTTGGAGAGAGGGGACAGGAACTTTATAGCTGTTTTTAAAGTCATGGTTTTTCCTTATCAGAAACTCAAAATCAGTGAAATATTTTCAAGTCAAGCATTTTAGCTAAAAGTCATAAATATTAGCAGAAAAGAATGAGAATGAGCTCCCGAGTATGAACTTTAGCTTTGAGGAGTTTCAGAGTAATGAGTTAAGTGGCAACATATTATTTTTAGTGGATAAAAATAGATTTAATTTCCTAATCTCACCAGGAATTCTAGAAAAGCCCTTAAAAGTATTTTTATTATTATAAAAGTGATGCATTCTTGTTTTATAGTATTAAGGAATAAAAATATGACCTGTATTAAATAAAGATTAATAATATTAGCAAAGGGGACTCTGTTATTGAAGATTATGGTAAAAATAAAACCTTTGTACTTTAGCTGCCATCATTCAGGGAAGCCACATTTGCTGCACATGTGATGCAGTTACATTTTTATAGAACATCTGCTTTGTGCCAGGCAATATTTGAGGTATAGGGGAGGGCAGGGTTTAAATTAATTATCGTAGAACTTTGTGAGGGAAGGAGACAGAAAACAAATGAAAGGATTACATAGAGTGGAGATCTGAGTGAAAAGCAGATTGTGAGGTGGAAAGTAGAGGTGGGTTGAGATATTTTGGGAAGCTAAGAAAGAGTCTGTTTGATTTGAGTAAATATTTGGACCATGAACATTTGTAGTGGTATAGAAGGTTAGATGGGGTTATAGTTGCACAATAATTAGAGTGATGTTCATTGTGCTGTAGTTATATACGAGGCTTTTACGATCTTTACAGTGACCAAATAAAGTGGGTAATTGTTTTAATTCCAGCTTTGCAGTTGAAGAAGCTCGCTCGCTTTAACTACTAGGTTGCACTGGTAGGGGCTCTGGCAGAGACAGGAAGTATGGAATTCAGAGGCCAGAAATCCAAGAAAAGTTCCCCGAAGAAATTGTTTAATTCAGTCCTACTGATGAAGAAGTTTCAAGGCGAGGGGAGTTTACAATTGCCTGACTGTTTTCTCTTTGCCTTTCCTTCAGAAACTAGTATGTAATAGTAATGCTTTGCGACAGTTGCCACTTTATAAATATCTGCTAAATAAATACAGGTGGAAGAGTGTTTGCAAAGGTTAGGGCATGGGGAACATGGTGGACTGAGAAAATCAACTCACTCTGACAAGTGTAGACTATAAAAAACAAAGCCAAGGAGGGATGTGTGACAGAAGCAAGAGGCAGGCTCACTATGAGTCTCTTCTTAGGAAGTGACATGGGATAGTTAATTTGGCAACACACACAATCTAAAAGTTTATACACTATGGAAGAGTAGGGGTCATGGAGGCTGGGGAAGTGTGTGTGTGTGTGTGTGTGTGTGTGTGTGTGTGTGCATATGTGTATGGTTTGCATGTGAGTATACGTGTGCGTGTTTGTGTGTGTATGTGTGTATGTTTGTATGTGTGTGCGTGTGCATGTGTGTATATGTGTGGGCATGTCTTGGATCATTTTTATTGGTATAACAAAATACTGGGCTCATTAAAAAGAGGTTTCTTTAGCTCACAGTCCTGGAGACTCAGCTTTGGCCACAGCCATTAGAACATATCATAACATGACAGATGACACCCTAATGGGAGTGCATGTGATCACATGGCATGATAGAAAGCCAGCAAGATGTAGGGTCTGATTTCCTTCTTGTAGGACTTCATATCTGATTTCACTTTTATACTGCATAGGAACCAACTAGGATCTCAAGAGAACTTTATACGTTCTCTTCAAGGGTGAGCACCACTACGTATAGGCGCCACAACCTTAAAACTTCTGTTAGATACCACGTCAAGTACATGGACCTCTGGAGAATAAACCATAGCATTATGTAACTTGTGAACAGTTGCATTTAAAAAATTTAATAGAGAAGAATGTTTAAAATTGTCTGGACATTTGAATATTCTGTCTGCTTCTGTGAAGATAAAACATTTTGAAAGGTATATGTGAGTTAAGATTTTTGCTAGTAAGGAAAACCAAGAAATTCAAACCAGCTTAATTCAGAAGGGAATATTTGCTTCATGTATGTGTATTGAAGTGCAAAGGCAGGTATTATTATCGGTTAGTTTTTGCTGTGTAAGAAATCTTCCCAAAACTCAGGGCTTAAAATAACCATTTAAACAGGGTTCGGCACAGTGTTTATCTTGGCTAAGCTCATCCGCTCTAAGAGTTAGTTAGTTACAAGGTATTGGTTCAGGATTGGTTCTCAGCTGGGATGAAGGAGTGCCTGAGTCACGTGGCTGCTTGTTTTATTACGATGATTCTGATTCTGATTGTTGTGTGTGGTGCCTGCAAGTGTTCAGGTGCATATACTGGAGCAAGATATTGCTGTCTTCCTCTGTTTCCTGAGGTGTCTTCTCACTGATCCTGAAGCTTACAGTTTTCACTAGGCTGGCCAGTGAACTCAAGATCCACTTATCTTTGCTCCCATGGCTGCAGTTATGTACAGCCATGAGCAGCATTTTACATGGATGCTGGGAATTTGATTTCAGGTCTTTATGCTTGTGGGTAAGAACAAGGACTCTTTTCCACAGAGCCGTCATCGTTCTAGGCCCCTGGCTGGTTACATGGGAGACTCTGGACACCAAGTACCACAAGAGGGAAAAGTCCAAATCCAATTTCTTTTCTTTATTTCCCTTATCCCTCCCTCCCTCTCCCACTCCCTCCTCCCTCCATCCCTCTCATCTTTCCTTTTCACTCTCCCTTCATCTTTCTCTTTTCTTCTTTTCATCCCTTTCTTTCTTTTATTTTAAATTTGGGATCCAATGCAGGGGCTTGTACTTTCCCTGAGCTATACCTTCAGCTTACAAGTATTTTTCAAGTCTGTGTCCTTCATGCCACTGTCTCTGTTGCTAAAGCCACTCATATCCATGATTCAAGAGGTGGAGAAATTCATCAATCAAAGTAAACTTTTGGTTGTGAGTCTCTGTCAAAAAAGAAAAGGACCTATTTCTAAGACACACTGAGCAAACATTCCCATTTAAAAGGGAGCAGCAAGAGAGCAGCCAGCACAGGTGGACCAAAGCAAGAACGCAATGCAGCTGAGCCAACCTCAGGCCTGCAGCTCTGTGTAGCCTCCTGCTGCTCACTGCTTTCACCCCTCCTCAGAAGGTGCCCTGCTTGCCACCAACTCTACACGACTGTCCAATCTGATGTCTGCTAGGGTTCAGTGTTTTCTTATATTTATACTGACAATCTTTTCTTTCACCTTAAAATGAAAGTCTACGATTATATAACCAAGAATATACATTCAATAAGGTCATGAATTAAAAGTTGAAAAACAGGACAAAGGGAAGAAAAAGTGAAAACACATGGATCTTTTTTGAATTGTATTTTATGTATATGAATGTTTGCCTGCATGTGCATAAGTGTACCATATGGTGACCTTGGAGACCAGAAGGCATCAGATCCTCTACAACTAGAGTTTTGGATGGTTGTAAGCTGTCATATGGGTGCTGGGGAACCAAATGTGGGTCCTCTGCAAGAGCATTGAGTATTCTTAACTGCTGAGCCATCTCTCCAGCCCTCATTGTTCATTTCTTAATGTAACTTTTCTTTAAGCCTACTTACTGAATTTCTTAGAAGCCAAGCAAAGCAGAAACATGTAGAGAGCCGTCCAAACCACGCCCTAAAGATGGCGACGGTTGGCCGAGAGCTCTGAGATAAACAACACCTGATTTGGCTTGTAGGTTGTGCTTCTGAGTGGCATGATCTTCCCTGGCCTATGGGGAGATGACACATGGCATGAGTTCATGGGCTCCTACTAGGATATAAACTGTGCCCAAGTAGGGATTGCGGGCTCAACTCCACAATGCTGCCTGTAAAGTATCCTGAGTAAACTGCTAAGAGAAGGAACCGGTTGTGTCGTGTCTTAATTCCTGATGGGCAGGGTTGGCGCGCCACAGAAACAAAGTTATATTGGTTTTATGATCAAAATAGCAGAATCATTCCCATTTTCAAAAGAGGTACTGTCATCCCTAAATTTAAACTATATCACATAGAGGTTTTGGATGATACAAAGTGCAAATTGTCTTATGATATTTTCTGTTTCTATAGTGGAATATTTGAGACTGAGTAATTTAAGAGGAAAAGAGGTTTATTCAGCTTGTGGTTTTGGACACAGGGGCGTCTGGCACTGGGCAACTGTGTCTGGTATGAACTTCATGCTGCACCATAACTTGGTGGGTGGCATATGAGGTGCTACTGTACAAAGGGGACAGGTGTCTGTGGTAGCTAACCCATTCCACAAGAAAAGCATCTCCCACTCACAAAGATGTAGTCTCCATGACTCATAGTGCCTCTTAAGGGCTTTGTCACTGCTAAGTTGTTGACCAGTACTCTGTATTTTCATGCGACAGACCACAGTCAAACCTCAACAGTCACAAAGAAGACCTGTGCAATCTTCTGAAACAAGTGCAGGCATGGCACTCTTCTGGCTCTCTCTTGTAATGGCCTGAAGCACTTGCTTTCCACATAACATCTGAGCACAGCTCAGCCAAGTCAATTTCCTTCCTGTATCAAGCCCTTGGTTCTTCCACTCCATGCCATGGTGTTGACTGCTGTTTACATGGGGTTCTTTCTTCCGAGTGAAAGTGTCTGGAGGTAGCTCTGCACTTGGTGGCTTCAGATTGTGATTCATGGAGTGATAATTTTTGACTGGCTTGTATTTGCATCCGTATCATTAGCCCACATCAGGAAAACAACTAGGTGTAAACTGCAACCCTTACTGTACTGGAGGGTCCTGACTTTACACTCAGTGTACACTCTTTTGGTTCTTAAGAGTGGGACAAGGCTATGTTGCTGAAAACCCAGTCTGAAGAACCCTCCCCACGCAGTGGGAAGGTCTCCAGGGAAGGGACATGCAGTTCTAAGACATGCGTGCCAAACCACAGAGATCATAGGCCTGCCACCCATCCCGTATTATCATCATTACTGAGCGTTTTTTTTTTTTTTTTTTTTGGAAGGTCAGAGCCAAAATAAGCAATCTGCCAGCCAAGGAAGCAACGCCAGCCCTTACCACAGGCTCTAGGGGCCCCACTGGTATTTAGTAGCAGTGACTTGGGTCATATTTTTGTCTAATTCCATCAGTCTGGCAAGGCTCCTGCCCCTATGGTCTTCCCACAATTTCTTTTTTTTT
>JADRCD010228524.1:0-29837 GCA_019843815.1 Montemys delectorum
CTTGCAAACTGAAGCTAATGGGACTCATTAGCTTCCATAAGCATATGAGATAATGTCATATGAAATATTTTTTATTTATGTAATATACATCCCTCTCATGTATATATTTATTTATATGTATGTATATATATGTACATATGTATATATATATGTAATATGTATAGTGTATGTGTGTAAGTGTTCTGTTTCTGCAGATAACTCTAATACTTATGGAAACAAAGAGAAAAAAATATTCCATATGTGAACAGCAAAAATATATTTTTTGGAAGGAAATAAAAAATGAGCAAGTTTTTTTTAGGACACAGCTGTTATCTCTAGTGAAACCATTAAGTGTAGTAAGAAACAATTTCAATACATTCTATAATTCATTAATCTTAGTGTATTTGTTTTATGAAATGCTATTTTACTACTTTTGAAAGCCTAAAAATGTTGAATTATATGCATACGTACACATACCATATCCCCAACAAAACTTACTTAAAAATAAAAAAAGACTCTCTTTGACCTATGTGATTTTTAAAGGGGAGAACAAGTTCTGGAACAGAATTCTAATTATAGCCAAGTGAAGATAAAACTTGAAAAGGAGTCTAAAAATTAACATGAACACGTGACATAGCTTAATCTACTTACGTATAGAGTGAAGAGTGAATATCAGTTAGTTTGTAATAAATATTGTGGCCAGAGGCAAATTGCTGAAAAAAAGGGTTTAGTGGATAAAACATCCATATCATACTCCATCATCAAATGAAACCTAAAAAAGTCCCCAAACAGGAAAAAGTCCTGAAAGCATGGAGTTAACAAAGAATGTGTAGAATTAGTTCTTCCCAGTTTAACAACTAAGGCTTATTCACTCTGCTTTCTTATAGAATCTACAAATATGTGTCTTCAAGTGTCATTGCCCAATGTGGACTGGGTCCTCCTACATCAATCACTAATCAAAGAAAATGTTCCCATTGACTCAAGTACAAGTTAGTCTGATTGAGACATTTTAGTCAATAATACTTGATCTCTCAAATTTAATGTACACATTATTTGTAATGTCTTTCTATTCTTTGAATCTCATGATATTTTACTTAGCATGGCCTTGGAGCAATAGATTGTTCCAAATCCAATATATCCAAAGATATAAATATATATCTTTGTAATTCAGGACGTATAGACGGCTATTTGTATTGTGTGAAATTTTCTCGGGAACTGTGAATGATAGAAACAGAATCTTGTAGCCAGGTACAGCTTGATAAACCACTGAGTTTAATTAAAGTTATATAAAGTAGTGTGGGTGATTAATTACTTACAGAAACATGGAAAAATTCTGGGAGCTTTAATACTGAAAGGGAAAAATACTTTTCCCAACAGTTGTTAACTATCTAGATCCATGGGAAGGAACATGGACTCTTGAACTCCTTCTGCTAATAGTGCTTACCTGATTATAACTCTTCTGGAGGGCCAGGATCTCATGGCTCCTCTCTCATAGTAACCGCAACTGAATAAATTATGAGGAGCAATGGGCTTTTTAACTTCTTCCTACAGTGGTAGAAAGCTAATAGGCCCAATCTTGTGCATGTCTTCTTTAGGTAATCACAGCTACTGACAGTTCTAGAGGGCCATGTGCATTACACCTAGCAGACAATGCTCTACAGCATTATATTTTGTATATCCTGGTGTTTGCACAATGATAAAATCATCTAAAGATATGCCTTAGTTAGGGTTTCGATTGCTGTGAAGAGACACAATGGCCACAGCAACTTCTATAATGGAAATATTTAACTGGGACTATAAAGTAGAAATTTCTGGTTACTTCGTAAATTCATTTGTATCCTACGATGTTTTTTTTCTGGAAACTGACTTATAAGACAATATTTTGCTGAAGCAGACATGAGAATGGGTGATTAAAATATATTCTTTTTTTAATATGCATTTGCTGAGAACAGGTGCATAGTATTTTTCTGGAAGCAGCCTGGAAAAAGAGCATGATGCAATGTTTATAGATGCTTGAAAGAACACATAATGGTTGGAAAGAGTATAAATATAACCCAACAGACAGTGGAAGACGCTATGTGGTATTGGTATGCTTTACCATTCATTTCTGGTCACCATTGGGCTTTGCTGATGCTGGTCTCCACTGGTGTCATGATATGCTTTTGGTTTATCTTAACATTCTTTGCAGGTCATTGTTTGTTGTGACTTTATAGAGAGAAATGCACCAAAGAACTTCTAATGGTTTTCTAACAGCTTTTTGCCACTTTGTACTGGGGCAAGTGGGCAGAGCCTCATGGATTTTCCTGGATCAACCTGCCTTTGCAAATTCATGTGAACTGAACTGCTGATAACCTGACAGTGCAAATTGTATTTGCTCCAAAGAACTATTTCTAAACAGATCCACATCCTTCTTTGCTCTATTAACCTTTCCTTTCCACTACCTCTGGTGGTTGGTGGGCTAGAATGGAGGTTAAGTGATTTAAGAATTCTTATTAAAAGTAGGTTTTGGAAACTATAAGCCTACCAGGCTGGCTTGCAGTTTCAGAGGTTCATTATTGTTATGGCAGGAAGAATGGCAGCATGAAGGCAGACATAGTGCTGGGGAAGGAGCTGAGAGTTCTACATTTTGATCAGCAGGCAGTAGGAGACTGCCACACTAGGCCTAGCTTGAGAGTATGACATCAAAGCCCACCTCCACAGTGACATACTTCCTCAAACAAGGGCATACCTACCATAACAAGACCACACCTCCTAACTGTGTCACTCCATTTATGACAAGCATTCACACACATGAATCTATGATCACCATTCCTATTCAAGACACCACAGGATCCATTAATCAGGATGTTTTCCATCAGTTATGCATTCAATATATGCTTTCCTATCCACATATAGACAACTCTACTAATTAGATTCTCACACTAAAGTTATGTGCCTGAGGTGTTACATGTCAGCCAGAGCCCACTGATTTGTTAGAGCATAGGTTATATGTCTTTTATGGCAATGTTTTTAAAGAAATGTGGTCCTCCACCAGCCATTCCCCATTCTACTTTGTAGTTTCTGAAGGTACTAAATGACTTGCTGGAATCTATCTATTTTGTCTAAAGTACTTTCTAAATGTGAAATTCAAAATGTAGTGTTTCATCCCTTTTGTACTTTGTACAGAAGATATTTTTTGAGATTTTTTACACAACTAAGAATAGGGGTTATTTTCTCTCTTTCAACTTGAAGCATACTGTAATGCAATATAAAGTTATGAGACAAGTATTTAGTTCAGCATTTTGAATATTGATCATATGCTTTTCTTTTTTTCTTTTATTGGATATTTATAGATATATATGGTAAGAATTTTGCTCTCTTTAAAAACCCAGTTATTTTATGTGAATATATTTTTGTCTTAATCCCAGGTGTGTGATATGGATAGAACAGCTTCAGATTGTCCACAGCCAGCAACTATGACTGAGTTATGCTCTCGGAGAATTATGATTTTCGCCAGCTGCAGATAGATTGTGTTGGAATTCGGGGGATTCTTGAGACTGTGTGTGTAAAAATACATATACATGTATTATATATAATATTTATCCAATGATAATATTGGTCCTTTCTCTTGTATGTAGTATTTGATGCTTATGATTGAGATTGTGCATGCAATACATAGATACATAATATACAAATACACACACATATACATATACATATATATATATATATTCCAGAGCACCAATAGGAGGTGGCTGCTGCTCCCCTTTCGCTTGCCCCCACTGCTGATGTTCCCTGCTGTTGCTGCTTCTTGCTGTTACATTTTCTCTTTCTGGCTTGCTAGTTTTCTAGTTGCTGCTTGGATGTATCCTGACAACAGAGATTGGACTTGTCCAAAAGAACCAAATGGGCCAATCAGCAGGATGTAATCTGAAGAAGTCTATACCTCCTTTCTCTTCTAACCATTCTTCTTTTCTACATAGTGTTGGGGTTGGAAGGGATGGAGTGGAATAAAGGTCGAGAGTGTGGTTAATAGAGCCCAATAAAATAGCCCAAAATATACACTAATATTTCTCTCTCTCTCTCTCTCTCTCTCTCTCTCTCTCTCTCTCTCTCTCTCTCTCTCTCTGTGTGTGTGTGTGTGTGTGTGTGTGTGTGTGTGTGTGTGTGTGCGCGTGTGTGTGTGTGTGTTAATATATATGCCCTACTTTAGTGATAAGTATTGAAGCTTTCTCTGGTGTATAATGCTTGATGCTGATAATTGAGGTTGTGCATGCAATTGTAACTCAGAAAGCTTCATTGTACTCCTTCGAAAAGCATCTAAGGCAATACTAACATGGTTAAAACTGAGCAAAGGTCTGTGGAGACAACTGCTTCCTTTACCACTGGGCCTCCACAATGCTGCTTGAATTTACTATCTGTTAACAATAGTCATTTTCAGCTCTACAGTGTTTTCTACTTAGAAAGGAGAATTACATCTACAGAAAACAAAATAAAACATACACTAGGTCAAATTTTACCTGTATATACCACTCTCTGAGAATAGCATATATTTTTACAAGTTACGTTAACTCTTACAGATCAATATCTATTACCTTCTTAATTATTTCTTCAGTCTATCAGTCCTCTTGAACTAAAAGAGTTTTATTATTTCTAAAGTGTATTTTGTGGGATAACTTTATTTGATAATATATTTATTGTTAGGTTTTGGTTCTTGCATCATAATCCAAAATTGTCTGGTGGAAAAGTAGACCTTCAGAATGGGATAAACTATTTGAAAACCATGTATACTAAGGAATTACTACATAGAGTACACAAATACCTGTAACTTAGAAACAACAAAAAACAACCCTACTGAAAAAAAGGACAAATATCTTAAACACCCACCAAAGAAAAAATTTAGGCCGTATGTAGCAGCATTAATGAACTTGAAGGCAATGCCATAATGAAATATCACTTCACACTTAGGAAGATGGATGGTACTTACAAAATGAAAGATATTACGTATGAGAAGTGATATGGAGAAATAGGGACATTTTGTGCGTTGCTAGTTAGAATGTAAAATTGTACAGCTGCTGTATAAAAAAGTATGTTCTTAAAAATATTAAACACAGAATTTACCATAGGATCCAACCATCCCATTACTCCAAGGAAGTAAAATATTAATTGTTGCATAAGTTAGAATAGCTAAGAGGTAAAAATCACCCAGTATCCAGCAACACGTGAGTGAATAACCCCAACAGAACCTACCTGAAATGCAGAAAGCCTGATTTCACGACATGAGCAATCCTAGATGACATGTTTCTAAATGAAATAATCCAAGGGCAAAAAGAAATATATGATATGATTCCCTTTACCTGAATCTACAACAGGCAAATTTATAGAGATGCAAACTAATATAGAGGCTGTAGGTGTTGGTTATCAGGAGGAAATGAGAAATTGTATTAATGGGTACAAAGTTTCCATTTGGAGTTATGAAGAGTTATGGTACATGATAATTATACAACACTGTGACTGAATGTCCCTGCATTGTACATTTAAATTTGGTAAATGGTGAAGTCTATGGCACATGTATTTTCATGCAATAAAATATACAAAACATAGAACTTTTAAAATATGCTTTTCCACACAACATAACTCAGTTAACTATTTGAGCACTCTTAGAAATAAACCTTTTACTCTTTTTCTGTGGTCTTGTCAGCTGCTCAAATAAAACCAAACCAGAATTTTTCTCATTAATGAGCTGCAAATATTGGGAAGAAAATACAAGAAAAAAGTCATTCTGTGTAAGTGTACACAAGTTGCATGATATATGAAGTGTAGTCCTTCTAAGAATATCCTTCTAGGTTTCTACTACTAAATGGCTGGCAACACCCAGGCACATGGATTCAAGAAGAGCATAGATATTTTCCTCTTGTCATATGTCTTCCTTATTTATACTTCTAAAACTCCTTTTACAAGATAAAGGACCTCTTATAAGAATACTTGTGATTTCCATTGTTTAATAAACATTAGTCTGTTTTATGCTCTGAAATCAGTAGTAGTTATCCTCCTACTTAAACATTTCTTTTGATATTTTCCTCTCTCTGATTACTATAAGCTGCATTTGATTTTGTCAGTTGTGTGTATGTGTGTGTGTATATGTTTACACATACTATAGCATACATGTAGAGGTCAAAGGAACACCAGCAGGGTTGGTTTTCTGCTTCCATCTTATGGGATCCATGGATCTAATTCAAGTGCTCAGTCTGGGCAGCAAGCACTCTTACCCACAGATATGTCTTGCCTCCCCTTAAACATACATTTCTATTTTTGAAAAATTTCACTAAACCTGTATTTATTGCATGCATCATATATGATTGAATCTATAAACTAGAAAAATGTCATAGATCTTTATGGAAGTATAAAAATATATTAAACCTTCCCACAGATTCTTTCCAAAGTATCATTGAAACTTTCTTGCTGTTCTCAAAGTATCTATCTTAAAACCTAGCAAAAATAACATTCATAATACCAGAGTCTGAGAGGATTTCTCATTGATCCCAATGATAAAATATCTATTCTAAAGGTCCTAAGTACTAAACTAGCTTTAATGTGAAAGACACTGGGGCTGGAGAGATGGATCAGCAATTAATAATCCTGTTACTCTTGCAAAGAACCATAGCTCTGTTATCCACACCCACAGGGTATTTAACACCAGCCCTTAATTTTAGATCCAAGAAATCAGACAGCTTCTTGTGGTCTTTATGGTACTAAATGCACACTGTGCACAGACATATACACAGGTGAAACCCTCCACTTGGATAAAATAAATCATTTCCAAAATTATACATAAATATATAAAATTACATAAAATTCTTCCTTTAAAGATAATATAATTAAATAGTAGCTATTAGCAAAATAATAAGACAATTCAATAAATTGTATACATTGAAAAAACAATGTGCAAAATATTATAGAACCATAAGAAATAAACACACAAGTAGCAAATATACTTGAGAATTTAACACAGTAGAAACAGAAGACAGATAACATTTGGCAACATATACAACAAAAGGTATATGTGATCTTTTGAAAAATCACATAGGCCAGAATCCAGACCAGATGAGCCTTAGTAACTTGCTGGACCATGTCTGCAGTGTTTGTGAGTTCACTGACTAGGACGAAAAAGAGATTGGTATATGCATGGCACACTATTCTATTCATATAGCTATGATTTGGGATTGTAATGAGAGCTCAGTATGATCCTTTGTCACTTCCTGAGCCATCATGTCCTCATTCAGAATATATTCATTTGTTGAACAAAGGACATGTAAAACATCATGTAATGTTTTCATATTTTATTTCTTTATAACTATTTGTGGTTCTTAGTATTTAGAAATTTTACACATGTATATAATAGCTTTATCGAATTTACTTCTTTCTCTCCTACCAAATCTCTTTACCCTAGATTACAGTTCCCTGTATACCACATGTGCTACATTTTTAAGCTCACTAAATTTACTTAGTGTTACCTGTCTGTGAAGGATGAAGAATGCGCCACTGGATTGTGGTTAGTCAATCAGAAAGCAGATTCCTGAAAAAAACCTGACATCGCTTTGCCACAACAGCATCCACTGGCAATTTTGCCACCGCGAGTAATATGTCTTCATGAGCCCTTCTCACATGCAAGATGAAAGTTGTTTTGTTTTTGTTGTTTGTTGTTGTTATTTGTGTTGGTTTGTTTGATTTAGTAGCTTGGACCTTGGCAGGTTTTGTGCATCAGTCACAGCCACGGTGAAATTACATGTAAAAATGCCGCAAACACTCTTTTGCTTCAGATATCCACTGCTACTGACTTTTGCCATCTGTTGTCCCCATTCCGTTTTCTGCAATGTCTGCACAGAGAGACTCTGTGATAGCTTATAATGAATTTAAAGGAAAATTCACGATGCAACCCTTATTGGGCAGTAAATTGTTAATTTTCATGACTCACTGCTCCAAGGAAATAACTCAAAAGATCAAACTAAGTCTCAGTATCTAATATCTTGACTAAGGAGTTGTCACTTTCGAGAGCAAATAACTGAATCTCAGAAAACTTAAATGATCTAAAGTCACCTACATAAAAATCAATAGAATTGGAGTTAAATTTTTGATTTTAAAATATGTTCTCATTAATGAAATATGCAACACTTTTATGAAATAACAGTTTTAATCTAGCTATAGTGAATATTTATTGCTTGGTACCAATACAGAATTGCCCACCACTGCCTACTCAATAATTTTGGTTAAGGAAGATATGCAGCTGTCATCTCAGCACTAAGGATGCTGAGGCAGGAGTATCACAAGTTGAAGGCCAGGCTATAGCATATAATGGAATTCTGTCTGAAAAAGAAAAAGCAGGATAAAGGGAGATATGGAAGTGAGAGAAGGAAAAAAGGAAGGCATATGTAAAGAGAGCTAAGCTAAAAGAGTTCACACTGAGGGAATTCAAATTTCAGAGCAAAAGCATTGTCAAATGTCTTGTTAGAGATTGAGTAGGATAAAAAGAAAAAAAACTGTATACATTCATAGATAAATATGCATTATACATATACATATATATGTATCATTTTTCAACAGGTAGACTTTCCATTAGCTTCAGTAGGCAGCTGCTTAAATTGCACCCATTATCTGTATAAATATATAATGTCCCAAGTGTGCAATTATGTTAGCCCACAGTGGAGAATGACTTGGCTTTAAATCGCTGTGCTGGGAACATGACTGATTCTGAAGTATTTGCATTTGAAAGGAAGAGACTCTTCACAGAAACTGTCAGAAGCTCAATGAAGCCTATTAGTGCACTTTTTATACTAAAGAAAGGAATAGTATGTCTGGGAATTTTCCCTTTCTCCCAGCCAGAGAAATAGACTTTCCCTATGAGTTTGGATATAGTTGGCTTCTCGCCCAATCCTGAAAGGGAGAACATTATCTCCAGACACGTTTTTGCTTACAATATGTAAGAAGTCAGTATCCAAAACACAATTTGGGGAGTCCATTTACTCTTTAATCGATATATTCTCATTTTTGGAGCTAAATATAAATGTTTGTTATTTCATCACAATTGCACTCTCATCATTTAAAAAATAAACTTCCACAATCGTTTACTCTAAGTGCTTAACTAGACAAAAGTGATCATGTATTTCCTAAAGAAGTTAACATCTTCCTAACTGAAAGTATGAACTCCGTAAGTCCAGCTTCTCAGTGTACAGAGATGTGATATTTTAAATTTTACGTTAGATTATCATGTTTTATATAATATGGTTATGAGTTTTATATAAGATTACTATTTTTCCAGCATCTACCAAGACATCATGCTAACTTTAGTACCATAAAGAAAATTCCAATAATAACTAAGAAAGTAACATCTCTTGAATACATGAAATAAAGCTTTCTATAGTAAATATGCATCTAAAAAGAATGGTAAAGTAATCTCTACAGTAATTTTGGGATTGAATCGATTATAGAATATTAAACTGAAGGTGGCATATTGCATAAAAAACAAAAGATTTAAAATCAAAACTTTAAGAATTTATCATTTAAAATAAATTTTATGATAACATATAAAATCCCAAGCCCCCAAACAGATGATCATATTTGTACTATGAACTAGCTTTGAGGGTGAAACAAAACTTCTAAAGCCAAGGAATTTTGCTTTGTTAAAGTTGTATGTCCCACTGAAGCAAATTATAGTTCTGCATTTTTAGAAGTATCTATATATGAGTATTCTGATATCATCAATAGATTATTAAAACAATGACTGGTTCATAATTTGATTTCATATTTGGGAAATGATATAAACTAAAAATGTAAGATGTTATTGGAGGGATTTCAAAATTCTCTGTATCACTTTAATCATCTATATGTAGTTAAAACTATTGTAACCTGCGGGCTGCAAGATGATTCAGCTTTAAAGAGTGATTTTAAGTTCAGTTCAGCTCAATTCCTTTAAGTCCAAAATGTAAAGAATGTGGTGACTTCAACAATAGAAACTAATCTTCAACTCAGTTTCGGTGCTTCTTAGCCGTTCAAGATTCCTCTGTTGAAAACTCTCTGTTTAGTTTTGTATCACATTTTTTTTTTTTTTAAAATTGGGTCATTTGGGTTGATGTTGTCTAACTTCCTGAGGTCTTCATAATTTTTTATATTAGTCCTCGGTTGGATATAGGATTAGTGAAGAACTATAGACTGTCAATTTGTTCTGATAAAGGTGTTATTTGACTTACAAAACCTTTTCAGATTCATGAGATCACATTTATTAATTCTTGACCATAGTGCCAGGGTCATTGGTGTTATATTTAGGAAGTTGTCTCCTGTACCAATGAGTTCAAGGCATTCTCAACTTTCTGGTCTATTAGATTAAGTGTGCCTGGTTTCAGGTTGATATCTTTGATCAACTTGGGCTTGAATTTTGTGCAGGGTTATAATATTGTTCTATTTGCATGCTCCATTTGTTGAAGATGTTCTCCCCTCTTCCATTGTATATTTTTGGCTTCTTTTTCAAAAATCAAGTATCCATAGGTGTGGGTTTATTTATGGGTCTTCAATTCAATTTCATTGATTCATCTGCTTGTTTCTATACCCATATTGTACAGTTTTTATTACTATTACTCTGTAGTACAGCGTAAAGTAAAGGATAGTGTTACCTCCAGAACTTCTTTTATTGTTCAGAATCTTTTTAGATATCCTGGGTTTTCTGGTTTCTATATGAAGTTAAGACCTACTCTTTCAAAATCATTGAGGAATTGTTTTGGAAATTCAATGGAAATTGCATTAAATCTGTAGATTGCTTTGCTAAAATGGTCATTTTGACTATGTTACTCCTACCAATCCATGAGATAAGGAGATCTCTCTAACTTCTGACATATTCCTCAATTTATTTCTTGAGAGACTGGAAGTCTTGTCATACTGGCCTTTTACTTACTTGGTTAGAGTTACACCAAGGTATTCTATGTTATTTGTGGCTATTGTGAAGGGCAGTGGCATTTTGTTTGTTTGTTTTTGTTTTTGTTTTGGCTCTTTTTTAATTAGATATTTTCTTTATTTACATTTCAAATTTCATCCCCTTTCCTAATTTCCCCTCCAAAAACCATCCTATCCATCCTCCCGCCTCTCCCAGCTCACTAACCCACCCACTGCTGCTTCCCTGTCCTGGCATTCCCCAACACTGTGGCATCAAGCCTTCATAAGACCAAGGGCCTCTCCTCTCATTGATGTTCCACAAGGCCATCCTCTGTTACATATAGACAGGAGCACCCAGGCTGCAGTAGTGGTGGAGAAGCTGGGACAGGGTTCTGTTTTCTTAACTCCTTTCTCAGGCCATTTATTCCTTGGGCAGAGGAGGGCTACTTAGTACGTTGAGTTAATTTTGTATCCGGCAACTTTGCTGAAGATGTTTATCAGCTGTAGGATTTCTCTAGTAGAATTTTTGACGTCACTTATGTATACTGTTATGTCATCTGTGAATAGAGATAGTTTGACTTGTCCCTTTCCAATTTGTGTCCCCTTGATCTCTTTCAGTTCTCTTATTGCTCTAGGTAGAACTTCAAATACTGTATTAAAGAGATATAGGGGGAGTAGACAATTTTGTCTTCTTCCCAAATGTAGTGTAAATGCTTTAAGTTTCCATCCATTTAATTTGATGTTGGCTACTGGCTTGCTGCTTACTAGCTTTATTGGGTTTATGTATGTCTCTTGTGTCCCTGTTTTCTTCAAGTGTTGGATTTTGTAAAAAGCTATCTCAGCATCTAGACTAGTCTAGAGGATCATGTTTTTCTCTTTGTTTGTTTATATTGCAGGTTATGTTGATGGGTTTTCTTATAATGAACCATCCCTACATTCATGGAAAGAAGTCTACTTGATCATGGTGGATCATGTCTTTGATGTACTCTTGGACTCAGTTTGCAAGTTTTTTACTGAGCATTTTTGCATCAATGTTCATAAGTAAAATTGGTGTGAAATTCTCTCTCTTTTCGTTGAGTTTTTATTTGATTTATGTATCAGGGTAATTGTGGCCTCATAGAAGTTTGGCAGTGTTCCTTCTGTTTCTATTTTGTGGAACACTTTGAGGAGTATTGGCATTAGCTCTTCTTTGAAAGCCTGGTAGAATTTTGCACTAAAACCATCTGGCCCAGAGTTCTTTTGTTTGGGAGATTTATAACAACTGCTTCTATTTCCTTAGGGGTTGTAGGATCATTCAGATGGTTTACCTGATTTGATTTAGCTTTGGTAGTTAGTATCTTTCTAGAATATCATCCATTTCATTGAGATTTTACAATTTTGTGGAGTACAGGTTTTTGAAATCAGACCTAATTATTCTTTGAATTTCCCTGATGTTACTTGTTATGTATTGCTTTCCATTTCTGATTTTCTTAATTTGGGTACTATCTCACTGCCTTTAAGTTAGTTTAGCTAAGCATTTGTCTATCGTGATGATGATTTTCTCAAAGAACCAGCTTTGGGATTTCTTGATTCTTTGTATTGTTCTATTAGTTTCTAATTGATTGATTTCAGCCCTGAGTTTGATGATTTACTGCCATTTACTCCTCCTGAGTGTGTTTGTTATTATTTTCCTAGTGCCTTCAGATATATTTTTAATTCATTCGTATGAGAATACTCTAATTTCTTTATAAGGGCATTAATGCTATGTTCTTTCCTCTTACCACTGTTCTCATAGTGTCCCATAAGTTTAGGTACAATTCAAGAAACTCTTTAATTTATTTCTTCATTTCTTCCCTGACCCAGTCATTGCTTAGTGGAGAACTGTTCAGTTTCCTCTAGTATGTAGGCTTTTTGTTGTTTTTGTTGTTGTTGAAATCTAACTTTAATACGTGGTAATCTAATAAGATACATCGGGTTATTTCAATCTTCTTGCATCTGTTGAAGTTTGCTTTGTGACCACTCATACAGTCAATTTTTAAGAAGGTTCTATGAGGTAATAAGAAGAAAGTATATTCTTTTGTGTTTGGGTAAAATACTCTACATATATCTATCAGGTCCATTTGAATCATATCTCTGTTAGTTTTGTTATTTCTCTGTTTAGTTTCTGTCTCAATTACTTGTCTACTGGTGAGGGTGTGGTATTGAGGTCTCCCACTATTAATGTGTGGGTATCAATGTGTTATTTAAGGTTTAGTATTGTATCTTTTATAAATATGGGTGCCCTTCATTTTGTGACATAAATATTTAGAGTTGAGATGTCCACCTAGTGTGTTTGTCCTTTGATGTATATGAAGCATCCTTGTCTGTCTCTTTTGATTAGTTTTGTTGGAAAGTCTATTTTATTAGATATTAAAATGGCTACTCCAGCTGATTTCTTGAGTCCATTTACTTGGAAAACCTTTTCCTGTCATTTATACTAAGATAATGACTATCTTTTTTGGTGACATGTGTTTCTTGTATACAACAGAATGATAGATTCTGTTTATGCATTCATTCTGTTACCCTATGGAATTGACTCCATTGATTTTTAGAGATATTAATGACCAATGATTGTTACTTCCTGCTATTTTGATATTGGCTGGGAGTTTATAAGGTTACCCTAGCTGAGATTCCTACCAGAAGAGGATATAGAAACTGAAGTGGACACCTACTTTAGCCAGGCACGATATCCAATGGAAGGAGAGAGACATCAAACCACCCACAAACCTTCGAATTTGACTTACCTACAAGATATATATAGATAGAGAAATAGCAGAGACTGAAGGAACACCAAACAAAAGACTGCCCTAACCCGGAGCCTATTGCACAAGAAAGAGCCAACGTTTAACATTATTAATGATAATCTGCTATGCTTGCAGACAGGAACCTAGAATAACTGTCTTTTGAGAGGCCTCACGCAGCAGCAGATGGAAACAGATTCAGATCCATAGCCAAACATCAGGTGGTACTCAGACTGTATTGTGCAAGAGTCGATGGATTTGAGCTAACCAGAAGTGTCAAATACACCACCAGAAGACCAATATGGTAAACTATCCTGAGTCCATGGATGCTCACAGAGACTGGAACACTAATCAAAGAGCATGCAGAGGGTAGACCTAGGCCATCCACACATTTGTAGCAGATGTGCAGTTTTGTCTTCATATGGATCCTGAAAACACTGGCAATGGATGGGGGCAGTCTATGGTTCTGTTTCCTGCCACTGGATCCCTTTCTTGAACCTGGTCTGCCTGGACTGGCTTCAGTGGAAGAGCAGTTGCTTAGCTCTCTTGGGACAAAGTAGCCTAGGGTAGGGTAGTACCCAAGGGTGGCTTACCCTTCTCTGAGAAGAAGAGGAGCAAGCAATGGAAGGACTTTGGAATGGTAGGACAGGGAAGAGAAGAGGGATGGGGTGCAACTGGAATATAATATAAATAAAAAAAAACAAATTATGGGGAAAAAGAAATATAGATATAGATACACATATACCCACAGTTATAGACTGTTTTCAAGGAGACTGGAAGGTGTAGTCAACACCTGACAAGAAATCAAAACTCCAGTATCAATGTAGTAGAAGAACCTAGATGCCTTGAACCAGATCAACTACTCATTGCAATGAAACGTTTGTAAGTAAATGTATGTGGACAAAAGAGTACACTGTGTGACACATTGTGGCACACTACAGCTTCCATGCCTCACTTTTTGATTGTTTTGTTTTTTATTTTCTTTTGGGTAAAAGTTGCAAGAGAAAATAGATAATAATGTGATTCCATCTGACATCTTCAGAAATACATATTCTTAATAATAATATCATACTCAAGGCTGGGAAGCATAACAAAAAATTTTGAATAACAAATAAACCAGGAAAGAAACCAGAAAGCACAAATCACAGAGCAAGGAAGAGGTTAAAACTGAAAGAAAATATTTAATGTGAAAGGAGGAAGTCAGCTGGAAAATAGGCTAAGAGGAGAAGTGGGAAGTGTGAGAAGGGACAGAAATACAATACTTTTTAAGCAGTAAGAAAAAAAAACATCTTTGAAGAATTGAAGTACATGTATTATGAGATTAAAATTACCTATAAAACATTCAGCGCACTGTAGAAACCTGTGAGTGTAAGTTATTTTCAAGAGAAAGGGGAACAAAAATACAAGAAGACACATTCAAAAATTCAAAAATGGAAGAGCCCAGGGCACTGAAGCAATAGTGTTAGACGGAAGAAAATGATCTTCAAGCTCTAAATAAAAACAATTTTTAACCTAAAAGCATACTGTCCTAAACTGTGGATTAGTGTAAAAACTGTTGTAAATATATTAGCTACTAAATTGTAACTATTCTATATTTCTCATTTAGATTAAAATTTCTCTTCCAAACAATGGTTTATCCTTGCATTTAACTTTGTTTCATGTTAAAACTAATTCAATATATTTATCTGGGTTGGTGGTAATGTTTAGAGTTTAGCCATAAGCTTTAAATGATTCTGTGGTGAATACATGTAGATAGAGCTTTTTTCTTAAATAAATATTATAATCCTCAAGAGTGTTCTTTTCAAGTCATTTTGTGCTTCCAATCTTTGTGTGTTTGGTCCATTTATAAAATGCATTCTCATTTGAATAGACTCATTTAATTTTTTTATTTTTCTTATCTGATTTTATAGCTTTTAGTTTTTGACAATTTTCTGCATGTATATGTTTTATTTGTGATACTCATAGCTTCCCCTCCACACTTTTTTTCTCCCTTCTACCCCTGACAACTCTCCTACATACAAAAATGTCCTTTTCTTCATTAACATCACTTTTATCAATTCCTAGGAAATATGCCCTGATGATGCTTTTTAAAATTCATTCTATTATTTTTAAACGATAGTTAACCTACATAAAAGTCATTTACTGACAGTTTCTAAGATTCCTTCTTTTATAACTTTCTGGATTCTTTTCTAAATTTCAGCTTTAGAGGAATCTACTATTGGTATCATCAATTTTCTTTTGAGCAGATAACTTTCATTCCACTTTGAGTTCATACAAAATCTGATGGTTTTTGGAATTTTATAACTTTTCCAAACTTTATTTTCTTGTAAACATATATTTGTTCACATGATTTTTATTTTGCTTTCTTGAGTATTTTTATTTTTTGAGATGGTAATATAATTGTTTCATTTCGGCCTTAATTTCCCTCCTTCCAAACCTTTCTATATACACTTCTTTGATCTATTCAAATTAATAGGTTCCTTTTTCATTCTGATCCAATCATACATGTATATGAATATATATTCTTTTACATGTACATATATCAGGATGTATGTATCTATGTAGGTATCAGAATGGAAAAAGAAAGTATTAATTTGAACAAAGCAAAGATATATATATATACACACACACATATATATACTCCAAAATATATAAATATACCTTAGTCAGTATGTATACTTTTGTTTATATGCGTTTTTCAGGGATATCACTTACTTTGCCTTTTTAATCTTTCAACACTTTTATATTTGGTCCATTCTCCAAATTCTTACAATTTATCTTTTTAAAAGTACTTCTTAAATATTCCATGAATATTTCCATCTGGTGCTACTATTAACTATTTATCTTTAAATTTTGTGTTTCCTTACCATATGCTTAAATATTATTTAATTTTTCAAATAGTATATTTGTCATGTTTTTGACTCTTTCAACTTTTCCCTGATCAAATCACTTCACTACCTATCCTATTTCATATTCTCTTTCTTTCTTGCTCTCCCTTAAAACAAATAAACATAGGTAAACAAAAATAAAAACCATCTCAGAAAGTAGGAAAAATGGGATTGAGCAAGGGAGAGCAAGGGATATATATATATCCCTTGATATATATATATATATATATATATATATATATATATATATATAGAGAGAGAGAGAGAGAGAGAGAGAGAGAGAGAGAGAGAGAGAGAGAGAGCAGAGGTGGAAGAGAGATGAGGGAGAGAGGGGGGAATTGGATGGCATTTGGATGGTGGTATGGAAGCCTACTACAAAGAAAACTTCCAGGAATTTGTTTGGTTGGGTTTTTTTGTTTTTTTTTGTTTGTTTGTTTGTTTTTTGTTTTGTTTTGTTTTGTTTTGTTTTTTGAGACAGGGTTTCTGTGTATCCCTGGGTGTCCTGGAATTCACTCTGTAGACCAGGCTGCCCCTGAACTCAGAAATCCCCCTGCCTCTGCCTCCCAAATGCTGGGATTAGACATGCGCCACCACTGCCCGGTTTATAAAGACAATCTTATGGAGGACACTTAGTAACAGAGAATAGGGAACAGCCATCTCTTGTTGCCATGTAATGCTTCTAGTTTGGGGATTCAGTTGAATTCTCTTGATGTATCAGCCAAGGGTGTCCCATAAAATTCCCAGAACAAGCCAGTTTGATGTTAAGACAAAAGGTTGCTCTCTGAAAACTGACAGGTCCATTGCCTAGGATAATGCCCAATCAACTCATTGAACATAGAGAAATCACGTTATGCCTATATGGAGCCATCACTCCTATGTTTTAGTCTCTTGGTGATGGGAAGGTACTCTGAAGGCTACCAAAAGAGAAATGCGGACACCAACCCAGCAATAGAATCTATAACCTATAATCTTTCATGTCTACAAGATATTCTAGGTCTTTGGTGGCATAGAACTTATGAGAGTAGCCAACCAATGTCTGATTTGACCTATGGTACAGTCCACTAGAAGGAATTCATTCCTGATTCTTCTTGGGTGACCAGGAACCAGAGACTAGATACCCCAGAGACCCAGGGTAAATCAATTCCTATAATACTGGCCCAAAAATACATGGATAAAATTATTCTGGTGTTATTCTGCTATACTCATAGACATGTGCTTTATCCAGTCAGCATTAGAAAGAACTCTTATAGCAGCAGATAGAAAACAGACTCAGATATTATGCAGAGAGAGACTAAACAGGGGTCTCTACTAAATCCTTCTCCTCAGAGCTTAGGGAATCCTGTAGAAGAAGAGGAGCAAATATTGCAAGAGCCAGAGGGAATGGAGGACACCAAGAGAACAAGGCCCTCTGAATTAACTAAGCAAGGCACATATGAACTCATTGAGACTGAAGCAGCAAGCCTATGTCCTATATTGCACAGTGCACACCTGTGGCTATATCCTTGCATGTAAATGTTTTTTCCTTGAACACAAATTTGTCCCAAGTCTATTTCTCTTTTCAGTGTAATTATAAAACCTCATTTTTTTCTTATTATGTATCCTTTGCTTACTCTATGAGTGGATACATTCTATTGTAGATTTTAACTTTATTGCATCTTCCTAACAAAGTAACTAAGACTGTCTCTTAAAACTATTTTTCCTAAAAGTATTTGAATCAAATCAGGAATTCCATTAACACACTAATTTACTGAGCAGTATTAATTCATGAAAGTTTATCGTTATCTTGATCTACAAGAAATCTGATCAATAGCGTGAGCTAATGCCCAGGGATTGTTATATTAATTTAATAATGACAGGGAAGGCATATCAGCTGCAAGAAGTGATGCTGAGATAAGGTTTATTAGAACCTTGCCATTGAGCTCAACATCACAGGCCATGCCAAAATGGTAGGCCACCGCAAGGAAGGGCACCTGCTAGCCTTAGCCTATCCTAGAAGGTTCCTAACAAGTTGCTAACTCCTAAAAACCTGTTCATTTCTAATGAGAGCTGGAAAAATAATGGATCTGGAAAAGAAGGGAGATGGGGAGGAAACCAGAGTAGTAGAGATAGAGAAAAGGGTTTCTATAGTCAGGATATATTATATGAAACAAGAATATATTTTTAATAAAAGGAAAATAATTTTAAAAGACCTTGAGCTACAGATGAAGAAATCATATGAGGGGACAAAGCCAAAATGACATAAAACTTACACAAATACAAATCAAACAACAACAAAACAAAGAGATTTTATTTTGTGTTGCAATAGCACAAACATTACAAGACAACTTGATATTTCTTGAGGGATTTAAGGTATAGACTATCTGATAGAATTCATAGTTGACAGTCTTAATGTGACCAAAATCAGAAAATTAGGTAGTTCTAAATCTTTATCTCTCTTTTATACATTGTATCTCAGCCAATATTCATCTAATGTGATAAAGCTACACAACTATCTAATCACTGACAAATCATGTAGCATGGAACTAAAGCTTTGCTTCATCTCTGCCAGACAGTTGCTAAAATCCAGAGTTTCCATTATATGGCAACTGTGACAAGTTCAACAATAAGCACAGAGTTTCAGTTTCAGTGAAAAGGAAAAGACCATGAGGCCTCAACCACACACAAGAAACTACAGGCAACTAAGGAATGTAACTAGTAGCTTTTCCACTCAACCTTTTTATTCCTGAAATAATGATTTTGATACTTATGATTAGTAAATAACTGCCTAGGCCACAAGCTTTGGTTTGTTCCTTGACTTGCTCATAAATTATTTAACTCATTTATTTTATTCTGTGACTGGGAACATGGCTGTTTACTTCTTCTCAGTTTCATGTCTCCTCAGATATTGGAGCAAATCTCCTAAGTGGGACTATATCCCAGAAACTGTGTCTTCACTGTAACAGCCATCTCCTTATTTTCTACCTAAGCTCATAGGCCAAAAGCATTTTATTGACTGATGAGACATTGCATAAGAGATTCTCTCTACAAAGAAGTCTTGAGGACAGTAGAAACAAGTTTTCCTCCAAAGAGCACATCAATTGATTATCTAATACCAAGGGCCAACCCTGAAAACATACATTCAAATATATTTTTAAGTGTGGTATATACACAATGAACTTTTAAATTTTTTGATTGAATATTTACTTTATTTACATTTCAAATGTTATTCCCTTTCCCAGTTTCCCCCTGAAATGCCCTATCCTATCCCCTCTTCCCCTGCTTCTATAAGTACATTCACTCACCCACCCACTTCTTTTTCACCTACCTGGCATTTCCTATACTGGGGCATTGAGCCTTCCCAGGGCTAAGAGAATCTCCTCCAATGAATATCCAACAGAGTCATCCTCCACTATATATGCAGCTGAAGCCATGAGTCTATCTATGTGTAATCCTTGATTGGTGGATTAGTCTTTGGGAGCTCTGGGTGGTCTGGTTGGTTGATATTGTTGTTCTTCCAATGGTTTGCAAACCCCTTCAGCTCCTTCAGTCCTCTCTCTAACTCCTCCATTGGGGACTTCATGCTCAGTCCAATGGTTGACTGCAAGCATCTGCCTCTGTATTTGTCAGGCTCTAGCAAAGCCTCTCAGAAGACAGCTATATCATGCTTCTGTCAGCAAGCACTTCTTGGTATCTACAATAGTGTCTGTGTTTGGTGTCTGTAAATGGGATGGATCCCCAGGTGGGGCAGTCTTTGGATGACTTTTCCTCTAGACTCTGCTCTATACTTTGTCCCCATATTTCATCCATTTAGTATTTTGTTCCCCCTTCTAAGAAGGACTGAAGCATCCATACTAAGAAATAATCAAATACCGGGCTGAAATCAACAAAGTAGAAACCAAAAAAGAGCTGTACAAAGAATCAACAAAACCAGGAGCTGGTTCTTTGAGAAAATCAACAAGATCAATAAATCCTTAGCCAGAATAGCCAGAGGGCACACACACAGTATCCAAATTAAAAAAAATCAGAACTGAAAAAGGAGACATAACACCAGAAACTGAGGAAATCCAAATAACAATAATAATAATAATAATAATAATAATAATAATAATAATAATAATAATATCCTACTACAAAAGCGTATTCCCTAGAAAACTGAGAAACCTGAATGAAATGGACAATTTTCTAGAAAGATACAAGGTACCAAAGCTAAATGACGATCAGATAAACCATTTAAAAAGTCCCATAACACCTAGGTAAATAGAAGCTGTCATTCAAAACTTTCCCAAACAAAAAAAGCCCAGGACCACATGAGTTTAATACAAAATTCTATCATACCTTCAAAGAAGGCCCAATACCATTCATACTATTTCACAAAACAGAAACAAAACGCACTACCCAATGTGTTCTATGAAGTCACAGTTATCCTATACATAAAGCAAATAAAGACCCAAAAAACATAGAGTACTTTGTACCAATTTCACTTATGAATATCAGAAGCTACACCAATAAAGTCATACACACATGACTATCTAAGCATGACTTGAAGAACAACAGTTGGTGTGCTAAAGTGTATGGGAAAGCCCAAGAGACTTCAAAAATATACCTAGAACTATAAGCAACTATAGAATGCTAAGAATGGAAAAAATAGTCCTCCCCAGAGAAGACCACACAAATTAGTTATTTCAGTACCAAATAGGTAGCCTTGAAAACATGTATATTATATCTTTATGTATACAGATTAATCGAGTTGTACTTTTGTATTTAGGAAAATATATGTATGGATGCAATATCAAATTAATAAAAAAAGAGGCCATAAATTTGAAAGAACAGAAGAATGGGTAATTTCGAGGGTTTTGTTAGAGGAAAGTAGAGACAGAAATGATGCAATTACATTATAATTTTAAGAATAAAAAATTAAATCCTTTATGTTTGATATTTGTATTCTAAGAGTTTATCACTTTACTCTATATATTTATTTTCAGTGTCAGTGCAAGTGCAAGTACATTGTAAAAATCAATTCCTGGTTCTACTACCCATATACTCTTAATATTCAGCACCAATCACTATGATGCTAGACTCCATTCCTGGTGTGTTTTCTGTTCCCACATCCTGTAACTGATACGAGTTCTCAATGGTTGGCCCTACTAAGACACACGTAGCACACTTCAACCACAGTGACAGAGAGAAGTTGTGTCTCTGCCTTAGTTCAGAGACCACAATTGGCAGCGCCACAACTGCACCTACAATCCTGGATTATAATACTGCTCCCCAGCCCACAGTTCCACTTGCCACCTGGGAGGCCTGTTCCAACCCAACACACCCAGGGACTAGCAGGTCAACCAACAACAGAAGCAACCAGATGGTGAAAGGCAAGCAAGAACACAATCAACAGAAATCACTGCAGTATGTGACCATCAGAGTTCAGCTCTCCTACTACAGCAAGTTCTGAACATGCTGACACACCTGAAGAGCAGTACTGTGACATTAAATTTTATCTTATGAATATAATAGAGGCCCTTAAGGGGGATATAAACAAATCTGTTAAAGAAAAATGGGAAAACACAATCAAAGGAGTGGAACCCCTTAAAGAGAAAACAAATTATATAAAGAACAGGAAAATACAATCAAACAGGTGAAGGAAATAAATAAAAAGGTCCAAATATGTAAATAGAAGCAATAAAGAAAACACAAAGTGAGGCAACCCTAGAGATGGATAACCTAGGAGAAAGGACAGAAACTAAGGTAAAGCATCACCAAGAGAATAGAAAAAAATGTAAGAGAGAACCTCAAGCATAGAAGCTACCATAGAAGAAACTGATACATGAGTCAAAGAAAGTGCCAAATGCAAAATATTTCTAACAAATATACAGGAAATTTGGGGTACTATTTAAAGATCAAACCTAAGAATGATAAGAATAGAAGAGGATGAAGATTCTCAGTTCAAAGGGCCAG
This sequence comes from Montemys delectorum, assembly GCA_019843815.1. NCBI lineage: Eukaryota > Metazoa > Chordata > Mammalia > Rodentia > Muridae > Montemys > Montemys delectorum. Next base: position 22,457 of record JADRCD010228524.1, read on the forward strand.
AAACTATGTTCAACCAGATCATTTAAAAAAAAATTCCAGATTGATTTCCAGAGTGGTTGTACCAGTTTGCAATCCCACCAGCAGTGGAAGAGTGTTCCTCTTTCTCTGCATCCTCACCAACATACACATGAAGTTGTCACCTGAGATTTTGATTTAGTCATTCTGATTGGTGTAAGGTCGAATCTCAGGGTCTTTTTGATTTGCATTTCTCTGGTCACTAAGGACTTTGAACATTTCTTTAGGTGCTTCTCAGCCATTCGAGATTCCTCTGTTGTGAATAAGCTGAAGGGTCCAAGTGTGGACAACTCAGTTCCTCTTGGGAGGAAGAAGAAAGCAATCACAAGGGGGGAAGGAGGGAGGGAGCTGGAAGGTGGAAGGGGAAGCAAGGTGGGGGACAGGAGTGGGGAACCTGATCTGGTATTGGGTGAGGGAGAAGGGCTGAAGCCCTGAGGATCATCAGTTGCAAGAGGCAACCTAGGGAGGTAGGAGGTTGGGGCGACCCTCCAGAATGCACCGGAGACTTGGGAGGTGAGAGATTCTCAGGATGAAATACAGACAATAGGAAGAGGGAACTTATAGAGCCCATCTCCAACAGAAAGACAGGGCATCAAGTGAGGAAGGGGTTGCCATCCCACAATCAAAATTCTGAACCATAATTGTCCCTGTCTGAAAGAATTACAGGGATAGAAATGGAGAGGACCCTGAGGAAAAGAAGGTCCAGTGACAGGTTCAAAGTGGAATCCAGCTCAAGGGGAGGTCCCAAGGCCCGAGATTTTTACTGAGGCTATGGCGTACTCACAAAAAGGGACCTATCATGGCTACACTCCAAAAGACCCAACAAGCAGCTAAAAGAGTCAGATGCAGACATTTACACCCAACCGATAGACAGAAGCTGCTGACCACTGTGGTTGAATTAGGGAAAATCTTGAAGAAGCTCAGAAGGAGGACACAGCCTCAATTAACCTGGACTCCCAAGCTCTCTCAAACACTGGACCACCAAACAGGTAGCATACACCAGCTGATATGAGGCCACAAACACATATATGGCAGAGGACTGCGGGGTCTGGTTTCAGTCAGAGAAGATGCACCTAACCCTCAAGAGACTGGAATTTTTGTTAGAGTTCCCAGACAGAACGTAGCCATGTAGAGTCCCTCTAGACTTCAAACTGACAAAAATGTAGGATAATAAGCTTATGTTACAAAGAGCCACTAAGGTAGTAATAATTTGTTACACAGTAATAGGAAATGAAGACATCATGTCTTTAAAATTGAAAAATGGTAAGAGGGCACATCATTAACATATACAGCATGGCTCATGTACACACACACACACACACACACGCACACACACTCACACACATGCAGGTAAAACATTTACAAGAGCATTAATGCTTTTTGAAAATGTTAATATTAATCTAGATTGTAGTGTGCACACACATGGACATCAGAGGTCAACTTGTAGAAGTCAGTTGTCTGCTTCCACCATGGGGGAGTCAGTCCTCAGCTTTTGGTAAGTACCTTGACACAGAGGACCTTCTTGATATCTCACCTGTTAAAATTTACAAGTATTACATCCTTTTATGATTTTTCCCTTCAAATATTTAGCCATCTTTTACAACAAATATCACTTAGAAATGGCACTGAAGCATAGCAGCACGGCAATGAGAAGAACACTACTGGAACAGATATAGGAACCCTTCAGAGCACACAGCTCACCTCCCACTTCAAGTCTGCCGCAGTAAATCATTTGAATCATTATATTTCCTTCAAATAAAAATTTAAAAAGCAAATGAATATAATTTACTCCTAGACTTTTCAAGGATAAAGATGGTTCATTACCTGCTTTTTAAAAAATAATACAGTCATGAAGTTTGTGATTTGGTAATATTTGTCTCTACTAAGATATGTAAATTTCACTGTACATAGGTAGAAACATTTTGGGTCTATGGATTGTTTAGAAACAATATTCTCCAAGGCCCACTATTGGGAAAAACTTAAATATTTTTTGTTATTATTCACTCTGGATTTGATATGACAGACTGCAGAAAGGGCCTGTTGACTTAAGTGGAAGCAAATGCATGTCATTTTCTCATTTCTTAAAAACCATTCAACTTAGAATACTTCAATGGCATAAAGGAAATTTTACACTTGGTCTGAAGTCAAACATTTTTAAATTAAGGGAAATACTTTTTGAATGACTAAAACAGTTCTTGTACAGAATGTTTAAGAAGCAACTAACTTTTGGAGGTAACTTTTCATTTGTTTTAATAATTTTCACTTAACATGTTGACTTCAAAGTTTTGGTGGCTGGTGTTAATGTGATTCACATTTTTCCATGCAAAGTACCTTAATGGGCACAGGCACAGCAAAGAAGTCGACAGATTCTGACTTGCTTCTTTGCTTCCACATCATTCCGACATACCAGGTCCAGATTGTGATTCTCTGAAGTCCTACACTTTGTTTCACAAATCACAGTTTTCTTTTTATGCAGATAAAGGAATGTGCCTTCTTCCTGTTCCACTTAGGAGGAGTCTTGCAATTTATCTAAAACGACCACTGATCCTTTCATCATGATGACTTGAAAGCTTAGATATATTCCTATTCAATTCCAAACACTGATACTAAATATTACAGTCAATATTATTAGCACTGCCTCCAAACAAGAAAACATCTCTGTGACTCTGAAGAGAACAATCACAAAGAAAAGCATCATGGAGAGGAAAGTACAAGTCTAGGGTCCATGTGTTAGGAATCGCTCATGTTTCTCCATATGTGGTGCATATCTCAGCCTTGTCTGGAACAGAAATATGGATGATGGAAACCAAACAACTTCAATCCTTTGAACGGCTTGCTTTGTGTTTCTTATTTTATTATTTTATTTTCTATAAAACAATCTTACGTTACCAACCAAATGTATATAAAGCCTTTCTCTCTTGTGATCAACTCATATTTTGTTTATTTTAGCTTATGTGCATGCTTAGGATCCTCTGAAGAGGGAAAAAGTTATATTTCTAAGACATGGTTTTATATGTCCTAGGTTGGCTTAGTGCTCAGTCTTCAGTTCAATATGACATCCAGCTTCAGGTTCTGCCTCTGCTTCCAGAATTGTGGAATTTCAAAGTGCGTGCTGCCACACCTTGAAAATGTGATGCTGGGAATTCAATCCAAAGCTTCATGAAAGCCATACATGTACATAAAATGAAAGACATCTCTAGAACCTGGAAAATGTATTTCCTATATTTTGAAGATAATTGTAGGCATTTGCCTATTTTTTTCTACCATCATATATGTTTATATACATAGATATGGTTCTGACATTTGTATTAGTCTTTAAAAAGTTCTACCCACTCATTATTCCTCCCCAAGTTTTATCAATATCTTCTGTTTTTGTTGTTATGATAGAAAATTTGGTTCTCTTGTGTGGAATAAATTTTCTTCTTCTGAATGTTTGTTGTCATCATAAAAACCCAGTTGAATTTTTTTTATTGACTTTGTGTCTTGGTCTCCCTAAATCAGCTCTAAGAATTTAATTTGAATATTACATTGAACAACAGGTTTTCATTATAGATTCTCACACTGGCTATAAATAAAGCTATAAAACCTTTTGGTGTTCTTTTTTTCTTCTCTGCTCATTGTCTAGATGTGGGTCTACAATGACAATGTTACAACAAAAATGATGATCATAAATTTTCTTGCTGGTACGATGGTTCAGTGGGTAAACATACTTGCTGTCTAGTATGATGATTTGAGTTCAATCCCGGGGATCAACATGATGAAGAGAGAGATGTGCATGGAAAACCTGCCTCGTATTCCCTCTATGCTTCCTGTGACATACACATACCTCTGCCCCTACACTAAATAAATATATTTTAAATTAAAAACAATAATGAAATTCTTAAAGCTCCCAAAGATAACAATGAAGAAAAATAATGAAACAAATAAAAAAAAAACAAGCAAAATGAGTGAGTTCCTTATTTTGAAGAGATCCATTTGGCACATTGTGTTTAGCATGAGTGGCAGGTTGTCCCTAAAGGGGTTGTGTCTGCTCCTCAACCAGGCTGTGTCTTTGGCTCAGTGAGGGAGGATATGCCTAACTCTGAAGAGACTTGATGCATCAGGGTGGAAGGAATATAGACGAGGAAGAGGCAGGTGTGTATGTAACCCTCTCAGAGAAGGGAGGAAGATGGAGGGAGGGTCTATTTGAAGGGGGGATTAGGAAGGGGAAACAGTGATCAGGATGTGAAATGAATAAATAAACTAATGGGGGGAGGAAAACTACATTACTATCAGCCTGCAATTTAAATTTTAAAAAGGAACTATGACTATAGTTCACTTTGTCATGGAAATGTAATGCCATTAAACGATATGAACCTGATAATAGACAGGCAAGGTGTATAAAACAAAGATTAACAAAAATAGAAGGAAACTTGTGTTTATTATCAAAGTAGATGTTTGTTATACATGCATCAAAAGGCAATTCATCAATTCAACAGAAAATAAAGATAGAAGGAATATGAACAAGTAAATGAAGAATCTTAGACTATCAGATACATAGAAGATTTGACATTTATCAAGAATTAACATATGGCCTTCAAGCTTGCTCCTGTTTTGCAATTCTAAAGTGATGAAATATCTATACTATAGTTTAACTACATTATGAAACATATCAGTTGCCATTATGTTTTGTTCCAAGGTTCTTGAACAATTAAAAACAATATATGAACACTATATTATTATGGACCATTAATCTAGAGAAATAATTATCATACTTAAAAGTTTCATAGGTCATCTGGAGCAGATGTTCTCAACCTATGGGTTACAACCCCTTTTGGAGTCCCAATGATCCTTTCACAGGGCTTGCCTATGAATATCAGAAGACACAAATATTTACATTCCAGTTCACAGCAGTAACAAAATTACAGTTATGAAGTAGCAATAAAAATAATTTTATAGTTGGAGGTCACCACAACATAAGGGTCACAGCATTGGGAAGGTTGAGAACAACTGTTGTACATGTTGGTAGTTTTAAAGCAAATAAAACTGTAAGGCAGCTCAAGAGCAAGATGTGAAAATAAAACAGCAATTTAGTCTACCCATGATATGCAGTTTTATCAAATTTAGTTAATATAACAAGTTTAACTTCATAACAACACTGAGAGAGTTGAGAGTCAGTACATTTTACAGTGCTCTCGAAAGCAGTGTGAATCAGCAAGAGGCAACTGCATGCTCCTTGTTCCTCAACATCTCTCCATATGTTAGGAGACACTTGCTTCCTATTCATGGAATATCTTCCTGCTACTCTGTCAATGGGAAATGCTTCTGGTAATGTCCAAAATGATGCACAGGGCAGCATATTATGATCTTTGTAAACGTATGTCTGTGGGATTAACTCCATAACCTTAATGAAGCAATAAATTTAGGAGCAGTAGAAATTGAAAAATAATTCACAGCTAAAGGTACAACTGATTTGGAAACTATTGGCAAGTTTCCCAAGCCTTGACTATACAGAGAGTTTGATTGGCTCTTGCTAATATTTGTTGTAAAAGAAATTTTAAAAACATGTAGTATATTGTTTGCTGCAGATTTTATATCTGTTCTTTGAACAAACCATATTTGGGATACAGCATGTATGCCTTTAAATGGGAAACAGCATCAATTAAAGCCTGTGCATCAAAAAACATTTAGCTAGTCAATACTGGTATGTACAAACCACTCTGCTTCCTGAATATTGTGCACTTCACATTAGTTTCTTCTACACAGTGCCAAGCATCTGCATAGTTGATCTCTTGGATATTACTTCTTCCTCCTGTAAGTTTCCCTCTTACTTTGCAGTATTGACAGTTATAAATTGCTTACCTTAAGAGACAAAGTGATACCTCCTTTTTGCTGTTCAGAGGCACAGGAAGGCAGCCATTCATTCCACCTAATTCCTGACCAAGTCACACCAACTGCCAGCCTGTCTTGAAGGAGGACATGTAAATGGATAACTATAAGCTATGCATGCAGCCACTCCAAGCAATAACTTAATTTGGCAAAGTGATACAAAAACAAATGAGTATTGGATTAGCCCTTAGTGGTATCTGCCTCAGTGGTCATTATCTGATACCATTATTTTCTCTATTATAGTTATACTTTATAAGAAAATTCCAAGTGGAAATGCCACAAGCAATATAAACCAAACTAAGAGGAAATAGAAAAATATAAGATTTGTCAGCAAGAGATAAAAGGAAAATGTACCTTAAAACTTCACTCTCTATCTCTAAGGATTTCTTTTTATCTTCTTGTGGATATACTCCATGTTCAAGGGCAGTTTCAGAAGCACTTATATATCTGACATAATTATATGCTTAAGGAAGACATTCTGTCAAGTTGCAGTTTTTATAATAGATGAAGTCTCTGCCATTAAGAGGAAAAGCTTTCAGGGGGTTCAAAGTCTCCTGTTGGTTGTTTTATTTGTTGTTGTTGTTATTATTATTGTTATTATTATTGTTATTATTATTATTATTATTATTATTATTATTATTATTATTATATTTTTATTATTTGGTCTTTTCCTAGCATTGATTGTATCTTCAAATACTGCTATGAAGAAAATTAATTCCTTATGCAGTTTGAAGAATCTATTTTAATCTCTGAAATTTTGTCCTTTGTCTTTTTATATAATTACAATCACCAGTGTGGAGGGATCCTGATTCTAAACTGTGATCAGTGAGCCCCCCAGCTGTTGGATGCTTTGTACATGTTTGTGGAATGGCCTAGATTCTATTTCCAAGACTCCTACAGGAGTCAAATTCAAAACTCACTGGTCTAGAGCTCTCTGTTTCAAGTTTTATCAAGAGACCAGGCTGGAAGCATGAAGATACAGGCAAACTGCTTGGCGAGACTTTCAGCTTTCAATGATTGCCCAGAGACTGTCCAGCAGGAAGCATCTAGCTCTCACTTTGTACAAGAGTGGCAGTGAATTTGCTGAATGGTGAGAGAAGTAGGGTCCTGAGTACATTAGTCATCAGTGCAGGCTGTAATCATCATAATCAAGTCTGAAACCCCAGACCTTTCATACATTTGGTAATGTTTTTGAATGAAAAAAGTATAATCAAGATGTACCCTTCACAAATTGACCCAGATGGTCACCCTATAGAGAAATCCATCTGGAACACAGAGTCATCACTGGTGTAATAATCACAGTCATTAAATGTTAGGAGAAACTCTAGAAAATTAAATAATGCTGATAACTAAACAGTCTAAAAGCAGAGTGGTCAACCAGAATAAAATCGTGAGGAAAATCTCATTTAAAAGAGAGAGCGACAGACACACACATATACACACATACACACACACACACACACACACACACACACACACACACACAGAGAGAGAGAGA